>VZTT01038884.1:0-21270 GCA_013400855.1 Buphagus erythrorhynchus | reverse complement strand
TATCTGTGTGTGTGTATGTGTGTTTGTGTGTGTGTGTCTAACACTCTAGCACCATTCCTAGGGTTAAAGGCCTGCTTCAGATAAATGTGTTTCAGTAAGAAGCAGCAAACAGCTATTTTCCTATAGCACTGCATTTTTCCCATCAGGAAGGGTAAAGACATTTTCACTGTTCTCAAAAAACTTTGAAATGTGAACTTGTTCGATTGATGGCTCCTTCTGGTCCTGGCAGCCTTTTTGATAGCTGGTGCTCTTTCTGGAATACTTGTTAAAAATGTCTCTGTAGCAAAGATGTTGTGTTTTTTGTTGGTGTCTTTTTTTTTTTACTCCATGTAATATTTTTTTAAAGTCAGTGCATGGAAGAGAAGAGATAGGTTCTTGTCTTTGATAGAGCCGACTGACAGGTGAGCACCTACTCTTACTGCCCTTTTACATGATAATAATTTAGGAGTTTAGACTGCTTGAAAGCAGGTTTTTTTCATTTTAAATTTTCAATCCTTTTTGAACACTACTCCTGCTCAGGAAAAGTGACCGTGGCATTGCGGACTGTTCCAGAGGCTGTGAGTGTGTCAGGGTTGAAGTCAGTTGCATGCACCGTTGTCACGCACTGTCTAAGACCAGTGCATTCTACAGCTATTCATACAGCCTCGCTGTATGGAGGTTGACCAAAATTTGCAACTGGATGTGATCTCAACCTGAAAGATAATATCCCATGTTCTCCCCTCCACCAGTGTCCATACCAGCCCAAATTCTGACCTTTACCAGCATGGAAGCCCCTATTCTGGTTTGATGGGTGCCTGTCTGTCTGAGGCAGCACAGCTTTCAGAACAACTGTGCTTACATACTTGTTTGTCAAACTCACACAGCTCTTAGTTTTGGAAACATTTTGCTTTGCGCATATAAATCCTGTTTCCTGGAGATTGTCATATATGCTTGTTTCTCATCTCTCATGATACCTCCTCTGACCCTGCTACCTCTATCAATGAAGCATAATTGTAAAAGAAATCTTCCCAGTTGAAATAAAAAGCAGTGTCGAGGGGGTTTTCTGGAATAATACCTTGATGCTAACCACCACTCACAGATATAGAGAGGATTAAACTTGCTCAGATTTTTCCATTCCACTTTTTCTTTCTTTGTACTCAGTGTAGCTATTAAGTAGCTATTATCATTATTAAAGATTATTCTGCTGTACAATAGCAGGGATTGTTTACTACAACAAAACCCAAGAACCTGCAAGTGCCTCCCAGCATATCTCATGGACTAAATCTTGTCCCTCATTCTCCCTGCACTAATCCCACTACATCCCCTTTTTTATATCTTTGAAAGCACTTGTGCAAACTCAGATTGTAGTCAGTGAATCATTCAGACCACTGGCAAATAAAGACATGGCAGAGGAAGAGGTTGGCATGATCCACATGGGCTATAATGTCCTTATAAAGAAAGGGAGCTAATCTTGATAATATGCTATGCTAGCCATGTCTGTTGGTAAAATATACAGTGCTCAGTAGTCTCAAAGGCTCAGAGGAGAAGTCACTCAAGGCTCAGAGGAGACTGTGTCTCTCAAAAGTAACAACAAATTTTTTAGGTTTTTGTAGTCTTTTTTGTTAAAAACCTTTGCAAGTGATTTTTTTTATCAGTATGCTTGTTAAGTGAAAGAATATTTGATTTTACTTTGGTCCTATTTTAGCCATGACAGTTAGTTCTCTGAGCATCTTTCTAACATTTCAGATTTCTATAAAAATAACTTTTTCTTTTTCAAATGACTGTCTTAAAAAATCATGTGTGAGGGACCAAGGTAGTAACACAGATGAAATTAACATGTTAAAGTTAGAAATCTACAAGGAAAAGGTGAATTTGCATTAAAATCTGAGCATTCCAGACCCCATATACTCAGTGTCATTGGACATCTGAGGAATTTGGAGTTGGATTCTTAGATAATGTGAGTCAGTCTTGCCACTATATCCAGGGGTCAATCTATACAGTTCATCAATCTGTCTCTCTGTGAGATTTCCTTACGGTTCCAAAATGAGATGCTGCCTGCTGAACATTACCATCTCCAAATACCTAGCTTGCATTCAATCTCACACCTTAGAAGTGCTACAGAAGTCTTGAAAATATCCCAGATTTGAAGAGTTCAAATATAATTAAGAAACCTCACCTATTAATTCTATTGGTTCTTGTGCATGGTAGAAAAAAAAGCCACATTTAAACCTCATTCCAGGTTACAGATAAGAGTTGTTTCCAGCTTTTTTCTTTTTATTCCAGGAAAACCCGCTTTCTTGCTAGCATAACACAGGCAGACAGAGTTCAGGGCCAAGCTGGGGCTAACACTCAGCCTCAGGAATGGGAAATGTAGGATGCTGCAGGTGGGAGAATTTCATCCTTACTCTCTTAAACTCTAGCAGTTTTTAGCAAAACACTCTCCAGTGAAGAACAATCTGAGAGCTGGGTGAAGCACACAGATCTTCAAAAGTGTAAATTCATTCCTTTTAGTAGTTTTTGGGAGCTAGCAATTAAAAGTGGTAGTGTGTGTGGTACCTTCTCTACAGACTTCCAGGCACATCCCAAAGGCATGGTGATGAATGTTTTCTGATGTTCCCAGTATTACAATGTATTTCTTTATCTTTTGGAAATAAGAACATAGCCAGGGAATAGAATTTAAATATCTGTATCTACAAAGCAAACTCATCCCAAATTTGTCCCCTAGTCCTGAACACCAGAGGAATCCTCAGATGGCAAAGTCTCTGTTGGGGGTTGTTTTTTTTTTTCTCTTTTCCTCCTTGCTGCCTCTTCTGCTGCGGGACCCCTCACCCCTGCCCTGCTAGGGCGCCCTGCCACTTCAGCTTGTTGTATCCAAGCATCCTGCTGGAGCACTGGGACCAACACTGCCCCAGGGTTCATGAAGCAAAGCCTCTCTTTTCCATCCCTTCCCGTCTGGGCCCAGCCGCCATTACCGCCTGCTCCCCGAGCCCGCGCCACAGCGCCCCCTGCAGGCGCGTGGGGATCATCGCACCTGCCCCGCCCACCGGGAGCCACCAGCGCCCCCTGCCGGCCGTGACGGGAACTGCACCAAGGGGAAAGTGCCCGCGGCCGAGAGGACTGTCACTGGGTTCCTGTTCTCTTTGTTACTAATTCCATAGTTGTTGTTGTTTTGTTTGCCTTGTTATACATACTAGTAAAGAACTGTTATTCCTATCCCCATATCTTTGCCTGAGAGCCCCATAATTTTAACATTATACTAATTCAGAGGGAGGGGGTTCACTTTCTCCATTTCAAGGGAGGGCCCTGCCTTCCCTAGGAGACACCTATCTTTCAAATCCGGAGAGTGTGCAATCTAGATGGCCCCAAACAAAACCTGATGCTCCAAACTTTAGACATATCTCTGTTCTAAATGGATTTTTTTTCCAAGCTATGTATTTAATTTTATGCATACAGTATATCCACATGCTGCTTGCATTTTTGAAAGCAGATTCTTACTTTTAAAATTCCATATGTGGAATTAGTGTTTATTATCATATCAAGTTGTGTAGGATTTTAGCTCAAAAGGAAAGATAATGTTTTACAAGAGAGGCAGAATTTTGGTATGTTAGTCTTCTCTGGACCTACTTCTCGGCAAAGCTCAATAGCTGCAGGGGAAGAGCAGCAGCTTCACCAGCATCTCTTTCCTTCTTCTGGTCCCACGGTGCTGACATTGCCGTGTGAATGGTGTGCTTGATCAACAGTTCTAACGATTCAAGTGCTGCCTCTGGGAATTTGTCCTTTCTGCTTCTCAGTCCCTCCCTAGCATGGTTCCCATGTGCTGTGTAGAGGTTCAGGAGCTTGCTTGCTTACCAGACTTGAAACGTCATCACCAGGCAGTCTGCCTGCCAGAGTATACCTCCTTTTGCTTTGTAAGGCAGAGAAATCACCACATTTACCTTATACATCTGTATTTACCTACAGATAAAATTCCATTATGTACTGGAGTATAGGTTTATGTGTATGAGAATGAATTGGGAGTCCTTTTCTAGTACAAATTCCACAGATTTCATGCTTTTTTTTACCCCTATAACCAGAATCACAGATTGCAAAGATTCTGCTTTGCTCAGAAAGCAGAGGGACTCATGGTCAAACTGAAAAGAAAAAAAAGAATGATAAAAAATTAAAAAATCATCACACCATACTTCTTAGTAAGTTCTTTTTTCTGTTTCAACTAGCCAAAATAAAAAAACTTTTCTCCTGACTTGTACAATCTTTTAAAGTACTAGCAAGTGTTCTGTGGTTTTCTAAGAGATTATTTTTTTTTCTTTCATAGCTCCCAGGTTACCACCCTAGTAGGTGTGGAAAATCTTTGTTCACTTCATTATAAGACACTTTTGTGTACCATCTAACTGGATTTGGCCAGCAAAGAAGAGCAGATGTGTCACACGCTGAATGCTTTTTTCCTCATCCCTAACATCCTAGGATATTGCAGACATTCATGTTCTAATGGAGGTTTCTATTACCAGTGACCAATGTTTCCTCTACTCTCTAACGCACCTACAAGTTTCTGACCTGTTATAATTTCCTCACCTGCAGTGCAGTTTCTGCCAATGTTCCTGTCGAGTACTGAGAAAATTAATGTTACCTAGAAAACCTGTATGCCAGACAATGTTAGCTTGTGTATAATAGCATCTTGAGTCTTCTCCATTATATCTGCGTGAAAACTGCAGTGAAAATCAGGGGGGAAAGGGCAATTCATACAATGGATTTCATCACAGGTTTTTAGCAAACCTTTGCTGACTCTCACCAAGCAGTGTCTTGGGTCTGCCAGTGGTAGATATAGATAAGAATTACTCCAGGCTCATGAAAATTAATTTATTCTCTGAAAACATTGCATATACTATTTGTTTATGACAGAGGAAAAATGCTGAAGTGCATTTCAAACACACATTTATTTAGTAATGTATTCTTAGTACCCAGTTCTGTGTCTCAGCTATTTTCAGAAATTGAAAGCACTGCTTTTCTTTCAAAGCTAGCCACTTCCTTTTTGACTATCTTCCCACTCTGAATATAAAACAGGTGCATCAACAATATTTGGCAACTACATACCAAAGGAACTTCTATCTTTAATATCCAGAATTTCATGCTGATTGCCTTATCTCAGTCATCAACACTGATTCAAAGCAATTGAGTATCACAGCACTGACTACAAGCCAAGTTAGACAAGAGTTGGCAGGGGTTACAGCTGTGGGAGGACCTGCAGGAGGAGGTAATAGCTGCTTCTGTGAGCCAAGGGATGCCAGTTATAATACATCCTTCATATTTCTCATTTGTTAAAACAGTTTTCTTTGTCCTTTTATAAAAGGTGACAGGACTGATTAAGATTTCCAGATGCAAACAGACAACTCATCTCACATCCCTGGCAAGGAAAATAAAAGGGAACACAATTCATAGACAAAAGATTAATCCAAATGTATTTGGCAGGGTCATAAACAGCTGAAAACTAGGTCTTACATTGCAGAAACTCAGGGATCATTAATCTGATGGTATCTTCAGATGATATAGTCCTCTACAGATTAAGTGTCAAAGTACCCATACTTTATTCTGTATTGGAGAACAAAGGCGAGTAAGAGTTAAATTTAGAAAACACAGTCTTTTAAGTGTTATTAAGAAAAAATCTCCCCCCTAGTTTCAGATGGGAGCAAGATGAAGGAAGAACTGTCATGAATTAAACTCTGGAAAAAAATAGCAGCCCCTAGGCCCTTGGGGCTCTGGGGTAAAGGATCACAGGTTGGTGACTTGCAGTTTCATGGGTTGCAGGCAAAGCAAAGTAATTTGCGAAGCAGTATAAAAGTCCAGAATTGGTGCCTCCTTCCCTTACCCTGTCACAAACTTAATGTCTTTCACAACTGTTCAGTTTTGCTCTCTTTTTCCTTCTTATGATGCCTTTCCCTTCCCTGCTTTTCATCAGGAGAAAAAATAATCATTACCGGTCTGGTGTGCTGTAAGTATACTATACTAATAAAATAAAATTAGTCTAATCTAATAAATATAACTAACTGCACTTATACTGCCAGCTATCTTTGATATGCAAAACAAATATGTTCTGAGATGTGTAAACCCTACTAAGTTTTTTTTCTTTAGAAAACCCCAAATCACTGAAAATAAGAGTTAGAGACTCTCTGTGTTATCCCCATCATACAGAGAAAAGTTCAGAGTAATTCCACACTCATCTTCTCACACCTAAATTAGATACCTTGAAAATAGGGAGCTAAAAGAGGCATAGCATTAAGTTAGTACATTAGGAGACACTTATGTAGTTTAGGATATAGAACTGAAAATTGTGACTTGGTTGAGTACCTTGCCATCATCTAGTGCCTATCTACACAGGTAGATGCAAAATGAAAGCAGACCAGTGGACTTATAGGTCACCTTTGATGTCCTGCTCCTATGTTGGTGTTGTCCCTGTGAAGCTGTCCACACTATTCCACTGTGAATTAGACTGCTTTTGATGTTTCTTGTCATCTATAGATACCAACTTACAACACAAGTTGTGCTTCAAAATGGGTTTTACATTGCCAAGAGAAGGCTACAAATAAGAGGTTTTTTGACACACATTGACTTGCACAGCGTGCATTCAAACCATTTAATTCTCCTCAGTTTTCAGTGCAAGATGTTGAGGCCATCAGCATGAATTCTGGTTACAGTGTTAGGCCCTCATGACAAGAAAGACATTGACATGCTTGAGCAAGTCCAGAGAAGGGCAACAGAGCTGTTCAAGGGTCTGAAGAATAAGCCTGATGAGGAACAGCTGAGGGAACTGCATGTGTTCAGCCTGGAGAAAAAGAAGCTCGGGAGAAACCTCCTCACTCTCTACAACTACATGAAAGGAGGCTGTAGCAGGGTGGGAGCTGGTCTCTGCTCCTAGGTTGCAGATGATGGAACATGAAGAAACAATCTCAAGTTGAGCCAGTGGAGATTTAATTTGGAAACTAGGAAAAAATTCCTCACCAAAATGGTGGGCAAGTCCTGGCACAGGCTGCCCAGGACAATGGTGGAGGCACCATCCCCAGAAAGTCTTCAGAACAATGTGTAGATGTAGTGCTTAAGGACACAGTTCAGTGGTGGGCTTGAAAGTGCTGGGTTAATGTTTGGACTTGATGATATTAGAGGTCTTTTCCAGTTGAAATGATTCTATGACTCTATGGCTTTGCTAGGGAGTTTGTCACAAACAGTTTTGTGGGTACAACTCCACTGTAGACTGCTAACACTTCATTAGAAGCAGCTCTGCCTTGTAAAGCATTTAAATTTGGTCTGAAAAGGAGTGCCTGGCTCTGATCTCTTGTCCTGCTTTCCACTGAATTTGCTTTAAGCAAGCTGGTAATGACTATCACATAAAGTGCATCACAAGTACACGGCAACATGTTTGAGATTGCTTTGGGCTTTGGTAAGGAGCTGTGGCCCCTTGTAGCCCATCCAAATCATTGACTTCTGTCAAAAAAGCTCTCTAGGGCTGCCCATGGAAGTAGTGGGCACATCATCCCTGGAAGGAGTTAAAAGGTGTGTAGTTGTAGCACTTGGGGACCTTGGTTAATAGCCTTGGCAGTGCTGGGTTAAGGGTTGGACTCAACAATCTTAAAGGTCTTTTGCAACCTGAACAATCCTATGTGTCTGTGATTCAGACTTTTTCTACTTTTCCAAGGAAGTAGGTAATTCCTATTGCATTTAAGACCATGAATGCATTCGGTACTGTAGCCAATCCAAGTATATTGTTCTTTGCAGTGTATTTAATTTAGATGTATCAGTGACATTTCTTCTTCTCTAAGCACATAAAGAGATTACTAATTCTCATTCTTTTAAAGCATATAGGAAAATTATATCATAAAAATGAAAGATTTAAAATTGAATAAAAATTAGTCAGGACTGATTTCCATTCTCACATTATTGATTTTCCCTTTTCATCTTTTCAACAATGGATTTTTTTTTGTTTCGTTTGGTTTGGTTTGGTTTTGTTATTTAACTTAAAAACAACTCCTGAAAAATCACTGTGGCTAGTCAAATGTTGAAACTGTCCCAATGTTTCCACCACTAATGCTGTTCTGTATTTTACAGAATAGGTTTTTTAAGTGCACTGAATTAAAAAAGTCATGTGCTAAGAGTAATTTTATTACAAACTTAATAACAATTTTTGTTTGTAAATTATTCACAAGCAAATGGTTGGATATAAAGCTGTGAAATTTAAAGCTCAAGAAATTAATATGTAAAAAAAAGGCCCATCAAATATATGCATAATTTGTAGAAAGAGTTAACAAGCTAAATATACTGCCAGGGTGGTGATGATGGTATAATCTGATATCCTCCAGAAACTCAAGAATATAGATGGAAAAGTAATGTTACGTATGCCTGCCCCCCGGAAAATTTTCATGAGGAATAGACACCTTAGGCATGAAAGTAAGCCAAAGGGGATACATAAATGAGCCAGCCTCTTAAGTTTCAGTAGTGATAGAGCTATTTATTGAACCTTTATGGTCAGAGGCAGAAACAGCTTATAAATAAAAACTGAAAGGCTCTCCAGAATGGTAATCTTGGAGAGGAAAGTGCCATTAACTGAGAAACTTTTCTATGGGAGTTTTGTCAGCATGTGAGAGACCACCTCTTGTCTTGTACTGTGTTACTGCTACATCCAGATGAGTAACACACAGATGCTGCTTTTATTTGATGTAGGTCAGCAGTAAATTAGGATGGCACAAGTATTATGCATTAGTGTACAGCACTTTTTCTCTTCATAAGGTTAATATTATTTAATTTTGCTATATTAATTGTAATATTAATTGAATTAAATTGCTGCCTGCATGCCTCTTTAGGCTTAGCTCTCTTTTTTGTCCACACATACTTTCAAATATGCTCTCTGTAGAGGTAAGTGTCCACATCATGCTGGAAAACAGAATCATTTTGTCTCTTTATCTGATTCAGAGACCCATTAGTGAGAATATGAACCCTGAAGGGGTATTCACTTAGCTCTCATTTTGTCTTTTTTTGAAGCCTGACTGTTTAAATAGGAGAAGCTTTCCTAATGTGGCTGCTTTCTCTGGCTCTTCTTCCTCCTAGCTTTGATTTGTACATGTGAAATATTTTTGATCAGATAATACCCAGTGGATATGTTGCTGTCTTTATTCAGGACATTGGTTTTGTAAGCTGCAAAGCTGATAAGCACTTATATGTGCCTTTTTCTGAACAAAGATTCTATTGAGACATCAGGACATCTGGGGCAAACATGTTTTTTAATAATATAGCTGTTGTTCTTAATTTTAAATTCAACACTATCANAACTGACAGGCTGAAAGGCTGTGGAAGAGGCTGCTACTATCTATAGAAGAACTTTTTTTTTTTAAATCCAAACTCTTTAAAATTTCTGGTTTTCATTCTGTTTTGTCTTGTTGCCAATAATGAATATGAGTCTAGCAGAGAAGAAGAAAGGGAACCTGCCTTAACAATCATTTGTTAAAAAATTCTTATCTGAAGAAAGGACCCCTTGAGAATATTAAAACTTGACTCTTTGTCTGTTAGTCTTATGAAGGATAGAGCTCTTTTTAAAACTAACATTGCTTTATTGTCTCCACAGTTATGATGCCTTACAGTGCAGTTTTTCCTCGAGAATAAATCCTTGAGACAGAAGATAAAACAAATGTCATAGACTAGTGACTGGCATATACCAACTATAGGCAAATTCACATGAGAAAATTGCTCAACAAATATTTCATCTATCTGAGATATTTTCCAGCTGAGTTGCCTTGCTATTCTGTTCCCACCATATTCTCTGCATTGCACAGTGGAAAAGCAGAGACGTTTAACTTCTGTGCTGGACTGGGAATGCTGGGAGTGCTTCAGATGCTAAATACCAGGTCAATATTTTTGTTGTTTCAGTTGGCACTGAATAATGGCAACAATATCAATTATTTTCTCTGTATAAAAGAACCAAATGAAGGAAGGGTTAGCTATATGATTTAAAAGCCTCTTTATACAATAGCTAAAACTTCTCATGAACTAGGGGTATTTATGTATTTGACATAAAATTATGGAACTCTCACAATACTGACTTCCTTATCATTAACATATGGATCTAACTTGTCTAACTATGTAAAAGTACAAATGATAGAATATAAGAAAATCTTTCCAAAAAATCTTGGATTCCAAATAAAAAGGAAACTGAAGTATTGTTATGGAGGTCAATTTACTGAAAAACATTTTTTTCAATTAGCTGAGCAGGTAATTTTTTAACATAAATTTATGGTAAAAGTTCTAGTTCAATACCAGCCATAAGGGATGTGTCAGTGCAGTGTGAGTCACATGTTATAAAAACAGTAAAAATGCTGTTAGATTTATAAGAACACTAAAAATAAATTACTTATTTCAATAACAAAATTTTACAATTTGTTGAATGGTTCACTCTTCAAAGCAAAAACTAAAACACAAACTAGGAAAAATAAATACATTGTACCTCATGAAGCTAGACAAATTAGTAATGCACCAGTCTTAGAAATAAAGAAGGAAAATAACTGTTAGTTGTACAGCTTGTTCCTTAACCTTCACGCAGAAAATAAGGCTAAAGCTCCTAGTTAATCAGCTACAATTAAACAGTATATATGAACTTTGAGAACTTAATCATCTAATATGCCTGTGGAGTTATTTATATTCAGGGATGAAGTAACCAAACAACTGTACAGCATGCATTTGATAAATTTGAATAAAAATTTTCTCAAAAAATCACTATTTGCTTCCAAATTAGGAAAAGAGGCTAAATTTTGTTGTGTTAGTTATTTAACACAATTTTTTCACTCAGCTCCAGTTATATGGGATATGAGTCAAAAAGTGCCACATGAGGGGAGAGCGTCAGTGATCAGATTCTGTCTTTTTACCTTTAACACACTGCCTATATCTGCTTGGATATCCCAGGTAAAAGTGGGGCTGTTTTAGCTATATCCCTGTTATAAAGAATCATTACAGGGTTTGGCATGGTCTAAAGCTCTGACTCTGGATAGCATTGACATGGTCAGCACCACCTCAGCATGGTTAGAGCATGATCATGTTCATCAGAGTATGCAAAGTCTAAGGAACCTAAAGGTGCATCTGCTGGAGGGAGTACAGAGGAGGCCATGAAGGTGCTCAGAGGGCTGGAGCACCTTTGCTAGGAGGAAAGGCTGAGAGAGTTAGGTTTGTTCAACCTGGAGAAGACAAAACTCTGGGGATACCTTAGAGCAGCTTTTAGTTCCAGTAAAAAAAGAGGCTAGAAGAGAGCTTTAGAGGGTCTTTTGAGAAGGTCATGGAGTGATTGAGCAAGGGAGAATGCATTCAAACAGAAAGGGGGTTATTAGGAAGAAATTCTTCACTGTGAGGTTGGTGAGGCACCAGCACAGATTGCCCAGAGAAGCTGTGGCTGC
The DNA here is from genome assembly GCA_013400855.1 of Buphagus erythrorhynchus. Classification (NCBI taxonomy): domain Eukaryota; kingdom Metazoa; phylum Chordata; class Aves; order Passeriformes; family Sturnidae; genus Buphagus; species Buphagus erythrorhynchus. The sequence continues at coordinate 9,874 of VZTT01038884.1, read as the reverse complement.
CCCATCCCTACAAGTGTTCAAGCCCAGGCTGGATGGGGCTCTGAACAACCTGGTCCAGTGGAAAGTGTCCTGCCCATGGCAGCAGGGTAGGACTTGCATGAGCTTTGAGGTCTCTTCCAACACAATCACCCTTCTGTGAATCTGTAAATCGTCAGTAATTCTCTGGTACAATTGATGGTACTTCAGTTTTAGGTACTGCCTGCTTTTTGGCCTTCTAAGGATAAAAAGTTCATTTAAGACAGATTGAATGGATGGATATTCACCATACTCAAAGTGGATGAGGCATGAGATTTTTCTCTATTCTGGACAGAAAAAGAAAATGCAATATAAAATTGTACAGAAACACATGTAATAGCAATGTTTCAGGTCAGGCAGCAGCACAGATACAGAAGGCTGTTTTTAGAAGTATGATATTACTACTTATTTTGAAATCTGAAAATAAATGGAGTAAAAGAGACCTATTTTTTTAATGTTTTCTTGCACCACCATCACAGAAAAAATAAAAATGAGAAAAAAATTACCTTTTTTACATAGGAATCTAATAAAAGATTTTTCAACAACAGGAGTCTTATTTTTTTTTTTTTGCTCCTAAATTCCTAGTAGATTCCTAAAAAAATACCTAATTTGTAACAGTGCTGATCACCAGTAAGCCAGTCAGGGTCCCATGAGAAAATTGGTTTATAAACAGTGCATCTATCTGAATTTTTTCCTAGATCATTTCCTTTGCTTCATCTCACTTGGGACTTTACATGAACTTCACTTTTGAAGACAGAACTTCTCATTTTTTGATTAAAATTAGGGAAATTTGCCCACAGTTACATTTATACCTGTGCACATCCATGAATTCACCTGGAAGAGAAGAAAGATAACAGTAAAAATTTTTTTCAAAGTCAAATCCCTTAATTAACAATGGCAGAAATTTTCAACTACAAAACCAGATTGTGGTAAGGATCATGATTTTTCATCAGACCTCAGACTAGGAAAAATTCCAAACTTCTGATTGTTAATCTTTTGCTAAAACCTGTCATTATCAACTTACTTAAATTGAGCTTTCTTTTGGTAAAACTTTTCATGTCAGAATTATACAAACTTACAATTCTGACATGAAAACTACTTCTTGGTGATTGTTAATGAGATGCCTCCGTTTGTTTTAATAAGGTACAATCCACAGTTTCATTTATACATGAGAAGAGAAACAGGAAGATTTTTGAGCAGGTTTTTGCTCTGTAATCCAAGAAAAATGTACAGACTCTGCTACTCACCATTAATAGGATTACAAGAAGAGTTGGTAGCGTTTTTCTGCCGAATACCCTAATCTCATGTGGCTACATTTGAAAAGTGAAAATCATTGTTATCTCATACAGATCCTTACAATGCACCATATGTATCTAGTGAATGAACATCAAACTGACCCTGTGGGTGTATGCTGCACAACCTGCCAGTCCATTGACTTTGAGGCTACACTGAAAACAAAAGGCTGGCTTTGAGAAAGGGCCATGAATTCAAATATAAGGGTATAATTTTGCACAAAACAGAATAGAGGGGAGACAAAACTGTCCTCCAGACAACAGCCTTCAGTGTGGGGAATGCTAATTATAAGGTTAGACAGCTATAGGGTCATGCTCTTTCCACTATACCATAATTATGTACCAGGAAGCACAGCACACAAGAGGTTAACTTATTTGGTTTGCTTTTTATTATGCTTGGGAATTTCATGCATATGCAAGGCATAATTCCATAAGAATTATGTTGTTGGTTATCATTAATGGCTGCTTGTTATGAAGTGCAGTATTCCTACCTTTTAAAATTCAGCAGGATTCTAGACAGGCCTTTCCACTGTTAGGATCTTGGCCAATAAATTACTCAACAGGGTGCAGAGAGTGGCTGGAGCAATATAAAATCATCACCCTTGGAAACTGTGGAACAGTATTGGTAACCATAGGAGCAAAGGGGCACTTCTTCACAAGGATGTCTTTCACTGGCGCAGACGATCAACCAAAGGACAAAACAAAATGTTTCAGGCTAAATATAGATTTCAAATTGAGAAGATATTTGACAAGAAGGAATCATACATATAAAGCTGACTTTGCAAAAATGTCATGCAAAAAAAAAAAGAAACATCCGCTGTTACCACAGGAATCTGAATACATTATATAGAACGTTATTAGCTGGGTCTCATTTCAACAGGAAAAACAAGTTGGAGAGAATCAAACCTCTGGGAACAGAATGATATGGCTTCTGTGCTGGCTTTTTCTCACTGACCATTTAGTTCTTGCTGACTGCATTTCTGGAAGGATTTCCTTGACACAGAATATCTTCCGCAGTAGCTGGCTATTATCAAATCTCATTGCAATCCTACCTGTTTGAGACATTTCAGGTGACTCTATGTATCAGATGTCACTGGAGCTCTTCATACTCTTTTGTAGTTAATTCTGTATACTCCATCAGCCTGCCAGGTCATAGGAAAAAAAATTAATATTTTTTGTTTGGGCCAGTTCTGTGAAGTGAAAGGTGTGATTTTGCTTTGTACGCTTGTTTTCGGGTGAGCCCCTATGCACACCCAATGCATTTTCTGTAAAAGCAATCCAAGATACTTTTGCAGGCAGGAAAACATCCTCTCTTGCACCTATTCAGACCTATTCAGGAATAGATTTTCCCACCAGAGGTGCCTGTCTTGTAAATATCCCTCTTGTAACATGTAAGAACATGTACACCACTGCCTAATGGAAACAAAATCTCACCTGAGGCAAGTGCCCTAGGACAGTTTCTGAAGTCTCCTTTCAGTAAGTTCATAAAGCAGAGGCATACAAAGACTTACAGCTGGGTGCTTTTGACTTTCTAGCCTAATGGACCCCTAACTCTTTGCAGTTGAAGTGACAAGACATGAGGACTGTCATCAGAGTGAGTCTAGGACATGACTTGAATTAGTGTCTCTGGATCTTAAAGGCATCTGCACCAGCCTTGCTTCAAAATGCATCACCTCTATATTATAACTTATGTACATTTTCAAAGATGTCTGACAGCGTCTCAGCTGCCAGTTCACTACCAATCTGCATAACAGCAGAAGCAGACCTGAATAACCCGCACATACCCTTCATGTGCACCATGTGGACCATGCAGATTCCCTTATAGATATGTGCCTATGTTATATTTACATCCTTAATATACCTCATTATAGTCAAGGGCAACTTTCATACAGTTAAAAATAAAATTGCTGCTATCAAATATGAAGTGCAGTCACTCTTTAAAAATTGAAAATATTATCTCTGAAAAACCTTTTCAAAAACTCTCTATTCTGTTATTAACACCCTAAGAAAAGATCTCTTGAAAAATGGGATAATTTTCTGAATGTAAAGGACAATATAAAAAAATGTTGTTTATGAAAGTTTTAGACTAAACCAGGTTCTCTATTATTAATCAACATCTCATGTTGCGTGCTAGAGACTCTACATGCTTTTATGACACTTCTACATATTAATTGTCCAATTTTATCAAAGTTGTTAATAATTTACTGATTACAAGCATTGGAATCTGAATAATATTTTCCTTCTCATTAAGTTCCTTTCTGAGGATTTTTTGACAGTTATATCGTCTCATCATTAATGCTATTTCTCATCACAGACCGAACTGAATATTCACATGAAAGATCAAATCACTGTTATTTTGTTGTCGCTATTTTTCCATGTAGATTGTTAACCCATCATTTTTATCACATTTCACAGTAGTTGTTGCATTTATAGCATAACTGTTAGTCCAATTAATTATATAGACTAACATTTTGGAGGATAATTTGGAAAGAAAACCTCTCTATGAAAGCACACATATTAAAGTGAATCTGCCTCCCATTTCTTTTCCTTCAGTGCTTCCTGATATCCTGAGAGTATTTCCTTACTTTCTAATTCAAATTTTTCTGGTTTTTATTTTCCAGTCGTGAAACAGCTTTGAGAAATTTTACTGCAGCTGGTGCCAGATTTAAGGATCAGAGAGGAAAGGACTATGATCTTATAAATGAAGTCTGAAATTCACAAGATGGGAAAAATTTGACTCAATTCTTGATGTTTTAGTTTTTATTTGGAGCTCACACTCATTAACAGAGAGCCTCATCAAACCAAGAGGATAACTACTGATAGTCCTTCTAGAATAGAAAGACTTTTTTTCTTTCTTTCTTTTTTTTTTTCCTTTCTGCTTCTTTTCCCCCGTATAGGCAGAGAAACTAAGGTATTCACAGTTCATAGGCTTTGGCTGATGACAAATGTTCATAAAGTAGTACTATTTCTTCTATATTTTTTCTCCCAAAGCACCTCATTACCCAAAAGCCCCATGTGACCTTGGTATAAACCCATCAGACTGAGTCCATCTCATGCTGCCACAGCAGAAATTGTATGAAATCTGTGGTTATTACTTGTATCATATTGGGATCTAGAAGTATTAAGATCATTAGAAACAGCAAGAGGCCAAGGAAGTGTTAAGGATCTAAATAGATGGGAGAGAAAAAGAAGAGAAAAAGCTTTCAATGATAGGAAGCAGAGTCAGTGAGAAATTAAATTAATTCCCAACTTTAACAATTCCCAAAAATTAATTGGCAAAGTCAAGAATTCAACTTAGATGTCCTCTTTTCAAGTTCACTGTGTTGGTCTTTTCAATGAAAAGAACAAATAAGCCTAAATATCTTGATCTTTCATCCCAAGTATCTATGTGTAGAGCTGATCTAGGATATATTTCAGATAAGGCTGTAGACTTAAATTGGCTGGTGTAATAAATTGATCTATGCTCATGGAGAACATTGAAACTTAAATTCAGCTATAAATAAGATGGGGTGGATTTGGAGAAAAGAAAAACATGAATAATAAAAATCTATGTATATTTAAAATTTTTTTTAGTGTTGTGACTGATGTCTGCACAACTTGTGTCCAGCACAACAGGACACTGGCTTACACATTTCACAAGAAGTGGTAAAGGTGTTTGAAATGATGGTGTAGTTTTATAAAACTCAAGGGAAGCACTGGATATCTGTAATTTGGAACCATGCCAAAAAAGTGATCTTAGATGAACGAAGCCTCACTTTTAAAAATTAAGATTTATCCACTTATGAGAATTGAATGGCCACTTGCCCTTAGTCTGCTCCTGCCATGGAAATCAATTAGATTTTGCCCTGTCATATTGAATAAAACCGAAGTGACCCCTGAGACCTCATATTGAAATATAGCTGTTACCTATAAAAACTGAATAATTGCATTCATGACTGGCCAGATAATTAATTTTAAAAATCAGTTTCAAAAATATTGAAAAGCACAAAAGTCAAACCATCCTGTGCATCTCATCCCAAACACAGAATTCTAGATACAGATGCAAGAGATTTTAGATATGGATCCTAATCTATAAATGTTAGATTTGGAGCAAAATTTTATTTAGCTTTAAAGCAAAAAATGCCCACATTCCAAGTGATTAAAAGAATCAGTGAAGATTTTAAAAGTATAGCAAATGTTGTAAAAAAATGCTATAAAATGTGTTACCAGTCCCTCTGAAAGAAAAACAAACTAAAAACAAACAAACAAGAAATCAAATTACGAGTGGGTTGGTCTACGTGTAAATATTAAGTCCTGCCTCAGAGGAAAGGTAAAAAAACAAACTTAGTAGAAAGAAAATATTTTTTTCAGAAACCAATTAATGATAATTGGGAATTCGTTACCACCTCCAATAAATTATTATGATGATGACCTTGTAGTTCCCTAGCATGAAATGTTATTAGAGCCCCTCTCCTGTGAAGAGGTTGTTCAGCTGGGAGAAGAAAGGCTCCAGAGAGACCTTGGAATACCTTCAAGTGCCTAAAGGGACTACAAGAGAGCTGGAGAGCAAGTTTTGACAAGAGTGATAAGACAAGGGGAAACGGCTTCATGCTAAAAAAGGATAGGCTTTTGTCAGCTATTAGGGAGAAATTCTTTATTTTGAGTGTGGTGAGGCACTGGCAGAGGTAGCCCAGATAAATTGTGGATGCCTCATCCTTCAAAGTGTTCAAGGCTAGGTTGGATGGTGCTCTGAGCAACCTGGTGTAGAAGAAGGTGCTCCTGCTTATGGCAGGGAAGTTGGAAATGACATGATCTTTAATGTCCCTTCCAAGCCAAAAATTCTGTGATTTTTTGATTAAACAATAGATCTAAATTCTTGCCAAAAGAAGGAAGTGCTTCTTTCTGAGCCATACGAAGGTGCAAAAGAGGTTTTTCACCTGTAAAGGACCCTCATTCAGACAGACATAATTCTCTAATATTAACAAACTGTAACTTGTACATGTGTGTTTCACTGGCATGTTCCAGTCAAGCTGTCATTTGTCTCAGCAAAATGCTGTTTGGTTAAAATAACACTAAGGAAACAACTTTGAAGGTGTTTCTTTTTTTTTTTTTTTAAGTTGAGATTCTTGTTCAGCACCTGTACACCTTTTTTGTTTCTCAGGAAAGGCCACAGGCTGGCCTGAAACATAACCAAATAAGTCCTCAGGAAGAATTTCAGGGTTGAATTTACAAAGGAGATGCTTATGGCAAAATCCTACCTTTGGTCTGAGGTTGTAAAAGCAGTTAGGCTGGCAGATGTCTGACACTTCTGAGCACTCCAGTTGCTCCCTGACCCTAAGCAGCAAGCCATAAGGGCAGTGCTGGGAAGGGTGATGGAAGCAGCACTTCTGCAGGTCATTTTGGTACCATGTGTCCAAAATGAGTGCAATATGTGCAACAGGGTAATTTCTGACTACGTGTACGGGGCTGCTGAGCTCTGAGCAGTCCTTTCTGTGGAGATTGTGCCAGCCTCAAGGGGGCTACTGCAAACCTTTGGTGTATTGGCCAACCCCATATTCCTGTGATAAGACATATTTTCTGGATAAATAAAAATAAGATATATCTGTGCTGCTACCATCCATCCTCCCCATCTCAGTTATGACAGCAAGTATTACTGCCATGAATTGAAATGAATTAGGGTAGTTGCTGGTCCTTGCACTGCCAGCCACTGAGCAGTATAGCAGTGCCACCAGACAATTCCCTGAAAATATGATTCACCAGCTGTACCAGCTGTATGGCCCAAAGATCCTTTCATTGTTTTTGCCCATGTCTCCCCAGGCCAGGTATCAGGACACCTATAAGATGATAAGGAAGACAACATCAACCTCCTAGTCTTAGTCTGAAGCTAAAACAGCAGGGAGATCTTTTTTTACTAATTATTATGACTTTTAGCTTATAAGTTATTATGACTTCTAACTTTCAGAAACTTCAGCACTGTCCTGCTGATCTTTACTGTTCTTTCAGTTTGAAAGATAGGTGTCTGCTAGGGAAAGAAAGGCCCTTCCTTGAAATGGAAGAAGTAAATCTCCTCCCTCCTAATTAGTAAAATTTTGAAATTAAGGGGCTCTCAGGCAAAGATATGGGGATAGGAATAACAGTTCTTTACTAGTATGTATAACAAGGCAAACAAAACAACAACAACTATGGAATTAGTAACAAAGAGAACAGGAACCCAGTGACAGTCCTCTCGGCCGCGGGCACTTTCCCCTTGGTGCAGTTCCCGTCACGGCCGGCAGGGGGCGCTGGTGGCTCCCGGTGGGCGGGGCAGGTGCGATGATCCCCACGCGCCTGCAGGGGGCGCTGTGGCGCGGGCTCGGGGAGCAGGTGGTAATGGCGGCTGGGCCCAGACGGGAAGGGATGGAAAAGAGAGGCTTTGCTTCATGAACCCTGGGGCAGTGTTGGTCCCAGTGCTCCAGCAGGATGCTTGGATACAACAAGCTGAAGTGGCAGGGCGCCCTAGCAGGGCAGGGGTGCGGGGTCCAGCAGCAGCAGCAGAAGAAGGCAGCTCCCAGCTGGGCTATGATGATGGTAGCAGTGACCTCCTCCTCCAAAGCCAAGAGTGAGTGAGAGAGAGAAACTGCCCCTGCTCTCCTTTTATGTGCTTCTAAATCTCGAGGTGTCCCCCTCCGTCCGAGAGAAACTCCCCAAAACACAGGGAAATTCCCCCTCTTCTGTCTCAAGGACCCAGCCATGAGTGCTTCTTAGCATGTCAAGTGCTTCTTAGCATGTCAATGGGAAAAATTCCACAGGCAAAGAGGAAAAGAAAAACCAACTCCCAGCAACTGTGCAAGGCAGTGCTGCCTGCCCCATGCAAAGCTTACAAAAATTACTTACTGTCTTTCTAAGGGTCTAAAAAACCAAAGTCAAGTTTAGGGCCCCCTGCTCTCCTGATGCCACACTCTACCCTTCTGGACACAACTGCTTCAGGCTGAGGAGCAGCATACTGGAGATCAGCATACTGGATAGCTTCAGAGATCAGTTTTTGTGGGGTATTTCATTGTTGCTGGACTAATGTTTGGCAATATGTGAAGGCACCATTTCCTGATGGCTGTCCAGAATCCATAAGTTTTGTTTCACACGTGCTGCTATCTACATATACAGAATCCAGCATTTTTTCTTCACTTCTCCATGGAAAGTGGAGAGATTTGGAACACCCCTCCAAAATGTAGGCTCTAAACACATTCTATCAGAGCCACATTTGTTCGTGGGACAAGAGCTCTACCTCCACCCACTGTAGATTTGCAAGCAGCTAACTCTGCTACACTGCTACACTTACCGTGCTCTGGAACAGCTTCCCTGTTTATTTCCCCGGGGTGTACTAACAGGGTCCACCCAGTTCCCTCCCAGTCTCCTGAATTTTCTGGTGACAGTTTTATACAGGAACTGCCTCTGTGTTTGATTTCATAGCAATTGAGGAATATAGCTATTTGAACTGGTTATGTAAAGAAAAAAAATCTGAAAAGGAAGATTTTCTTCTGAATTATTCTCCTATCAGCCCCTGGTGAGAATTCAGTTTCTTACATGCCGCACTTCTGAGTTTCACTCCTGCAGTCACATTATACACGTTCAGCAGTCCCCACACAACAGCTTCAGAAAGCGAGTTCCTGGGTCTGGTGCTGCCTTTGAGGCACAGACAGCCTTTGCAGCGTTTTCTTCTTTGCCAGCCACAAGTGGAATGCTTGCGAGTCCAGCCTGGATCTCGGGTCTACCTCACTGAGGCTGGCACTCAGAATTTCATATTGATGCAGCAGTAGTGTTTTGGGGTTCTAGTAGGTCAGGACAAATAAGTTAGTGCCTTGTGCCTATCCCTGCAAAGCTTGCAGGTTGTGTTAATGATCAGACAGTAATGAAAGCCATTGTCAGTGTTATGGTTTGGAGTATGCTAAGAAGAAAATTAAAAACTCCACAGCATTAGACTGAGAGGAAAGCAAGGAATTATTTTGTACATAGGATGTCTGTGAAGAAAGAAACTTTGTAAATATGATACTGAAGGAATAAAACAATTCATATTACAATCAATTTATTTTACAGAGCTGTTTGTGCATATTCTATTGCCTCTCTGCTCATATTGCCTCATTCCAGTCAGCCAGTTAGCTTATGAAATGTGAACTCTGAAAGCCCAAACTTGTTAAAACTGCATCCCATTGCCAAACAAAGCAAAAACCTTTCCACTTTGGAATGAGCAACTTTCTGTGACCAACTAAATCTGTTTTCTGATGAAGATTAATGTAGAATTCAGATCAATGAAGTGTGTGTGAAAGGGAAAGAAAGTAGGTGACTAAAAGTGAGAATGGGTAACGTTTGATCTCCATATCTGCACACTGTAGTAGTTAAAAAAAATAGCTTGTAGTATTTCCAGCAGAAATGGAAAGCTGTGACTGTACAGTCTACAGTGAACTGGAATCATAAAAACCAAATGGAATATCCTGTAGATTTTCTAAAGATCTGTTCTATGCACACTTTCAAATTAACAAAGGCAATGAATAGCTATTGCTGTCATAAAAATCTCGGTATGCTGTACTAATGTTGCTGGGGGCTGAATTTTCCCT
>VZTT01038878.1:23203-38232 GCA_013400855.1 Buphagus erythrorhynchus | reverse complement strand
TTTGATCATATCTCCTTTCGAGAGTGTTTGCTAGACTTTGTTCTCTGATTTCAAGATTTCATTCCCTTTCCTGAAAAGGAGCTTACATTTCTGACATTACTTGAAGTCTTGTCCCTTGATTGTATTTTTAACAGCTGCTGTTTGTGTTAATTTCCACTTTGCTTGGAGAAGCTGTGAAGTTGATGAAATCTTCTAAAGATTTCCATTTTCAGTCTCAGTCTGTTCTTCTCATATTTCGGTGCCCAAAATTCTACTGTTTTGATAATAATTATCTGTTTTATGGTAATTTAAATGTTTTTGCACGCAGTCCTATTTTTTATCCCCTACAGGGTGCAAGAAACCAGTGGACTCCCTTATTAATTAATTTACTTCAAAATATAGTATCTTGCTATTTTCCAACCACTGACTTTTTCTTCATCTCTTCTCTTTTGTAACTTTTATCAAGCATCTGAGATTATCATTGATGTATGAGATTACAACACACACTGATTTGTTCCCTAAATTTCTGTGGAGCTTTTTAGGTTACTTTTATCAGCTCCAAGGCTTTGTGAAATCACTAGCATTTATCTTAGCTGTACCATTGTATGAGGCACACAATTGAAATAACTCTGACATTAATCAGGAAACTTTTGATTGCTTATAATTGGCATTATGTAACTTGTCAAGGAACAATGGAAAAGAATAATAATTTGCCTTTGGCCTGAAGTTTCTGTTCATGCTTTAAATCCACCAGTAGGTGCTGTTATACTTAAATTTATCCCTACTACTGATTTTTTTAAAAAAAAATAACTACAACACCAAGAAAATTCATCTGAGGACGGCTCTGCATGAAATGATATGCATTGCTGATTCTTCTCACTTTTCCTTTTTACCAGACCTTATACAGATTTATATCATGCAGCTGGGACCCTGCAAAATTTGGAATAGATTTTAAAGGGAAGACAATTTAAGACAGCAAAAATAAATGGAACATGGGACAAAACATTTATAAAAGCCATAGAGTAATGCTGGCATCAGAATAACTGGAAATAAACTAACAATGTCAAGACTTTGAACCACTGAGAAGGCTTTCAATCATGGCAGCAAGAAAGCTTTAAGAAAGCCGTAGAATAACTTTCAAAGTATAGAGAAGAAGATCTCCAAGAGTTATTAATGTTTAATGTTTTTAAATGTTTTTAAATGCCCCTGTTCATAAATAATTTTAATAATATTAAATAAACATCTTTGACCAAAACATTGCCATTAAGATGTTTTTCTTAATGTCAAAGATTTAGATGGAGGGTTATTATGTTTTTTATGGGATTTTTCTTTTAGGGCCATCTAGACTGAGGGTTCTGTTTCCAGGAGTGATTATGTATTTGTGTTCTGCATTTACATTAGATATTAATTGAAAAGGTTATAAATCTTCAAGTTAGAAATCTTAAAAAGGAATTAATTCACAGAATAAAGACTTAAATTCTGACTCCAGTGCAGAGAAAGATTCTAACAGTGTTTCATTACCTCTTTCTCCAGGCATGTAATTTTCATGATGTCATGATGGGCTGCTTGTAAAAAGAAGCATGGTAAGTACTCCAGGTCAAACTGCTGAGATATCTCCCAGTCACTGAGCATACTCGTTGCAGATGTATCTGCAGCCTCTCCCATACACTGAACAGCATGACATGTTGAATCTGATTGAGTAAACACAACGTCATCCTTCACCCTAAGTATGTGATTTGATATTACATTGTTCAAATATAAACCTTACAGTAAAATTTACTTTAATTCAACTGGATGAGATTCTATATTTTTAAAAATTATCATTTCCACATGACTACAAATAATCTCTATGCACCACTCATCCCTCCCAAACTTCATTGGTCCAGAAGAATTTTGTGTTTTGTCATACAATCCAAGCTCTCTGCTTTCAAACAGTTGTGATACAAATTCATATTATTGAGGTACTGCATTAGACATGTGAGATTATTGTTTCTCAGCTCAATGCTCTTTGAATTTTTTTCTTTTCCTCATGCACTATCAGATTTATCTGAGAGAGGAAGTGCAGGTATACTTGCGCAGGAAATGAATGTTTGGTGCTTGGCAACCAATTCCCAGAGAAATGCAAGAGCTACCGAAATTTTGGCTGAAAATTAATTCCAATTTTTTTTTTTTCTCCCTGGGAACTTTTGATAAAGATGCCCTCTAGAAACAATCCAGAAACTTAATTTTCTTGGGTCTTGGGGTACATTTGCACTGCATGATTCTATAGAATCTCTTTTAATCCAAAGGACTGATTGTTGTAAACTGTAGTGTGCAAACTCTGTATTTAGAGGAAACTGAATAGAGAACTTGAGAACTCTCCCCTTGGAGAGGCTGCAGAATTTCAAAGCAAGACATTTAACATTTAGCATGATTTGAGGAAATAGGGTCAGATGATAATTGCTCATTTTGTCTAATGATATCTGGAAGTAGAAGACAACTAAAAAATTCTGGGTATATTCAGAGAAAATGAATTGGGAAGAATGCAAATCATCTAATAAAAACTGAAAGATTTTAAAACTGCAACAAAATGCAGCCCCAGATCCTTTCATGTTAGCTGCAGAGTATGCTCAGGGTAATATTGAAGTCTTGACAGCTGCTGAAAAAATTGCATTTAACTTTCTGAAATGCATTTTCTCTCCTCCCCTCAAGATTTTTTTAAAAAGGCCAAAACTTCAATACACAGAGAAGTGGCAAAACAAAGTTGATAACAATTATTTTAGTTTAAAATAATGCTGTTTAATTTATTATGATAGCAGAGTCCATTTTACATAACATGTTTTCATGGGGATTAGCGGATGCTATTGTTGTATCCTGTTGCAGTTTTTACTGGGTCTGAAGGGCAAATCAGAATTTGTTGTTTGGCAGTTATTTAAACAGTTACAAATGTTTATGTTTTATTTAGAAACCCTCAGCTAGTGTTTTTATTTGGAGAAGAAAATGATAAATATCTGGAGCATGCACAATTTCATCATCAGTTAGTAGTCTCCAGAAGTAAGAGAAAAATCTTAACATTTCCATTTTACTTTGAAAATAAGTCCCCCCAAAAAATCTTTAAACCTGTAATTAACAGTCTTCTGTGACAACATATGGCCAGACTGGCCTGTGAAACCTTAGAGTCAGTGAATCTCTTCAAGATCTTGCCCTGGTAACAATCACATGGACAAAACCATGGATTCCAGCCTGGAGATGCATAAATTACCTTAAGTAAAAAAGGCATTGTGTATGATACAGTTTGAAATAAACATTTGTGGTGAGAAAGTTCATTCCATCTTAGTTAAAGTGGATTTTACTATCAAATTTATCCGAGATGCTTGGAAGCATCCAGCCACATTGTAGATGGATTATTTCTGCTTTCTGCTAGGTCAGTGGATTTTATGAGTGTTCAACATCTCAGGGGGGAAAGCATTTACCCGAATCTCTTGTGTTATTCCTGAAGGTATTGTACAGCACTTCAGATGAATGCTTTGGTGCATGCTGATGGTCACTCATGAAACAATTTGCCGACATAGTCTCTGTATGTCAGTCCATTACATTTGTTTAACAATTAGTTCCTCTCTCATAGAGCTTTTTTTTTTTTTCCATTTCAAGGGTTAGCTAGGTCCCTTCAGCCTTATCTCAAAGATGGAAAAAAACTTGAAAAAAACCAAAAAAGCAGTTGATATGAGAAATGGTACTGACTATGTTTGAAAACACAAAATCAAAAAGCTACAAAGGAACACAAAGGGCTGAAGTGGCAGAAAATGAAATTTCCTTTCTAGAAGATCCCTCTTTTCTTTGCTAAGAAATACATAGCTATAGATATAGATGCTTATGGCTTACTGGCTCTTAGTAATTTCTTTGCAGTGATCTGAATCCTTTGATAGTTTCAGACATAGTTTTTGACCGTTACTATTCTTCATGGACAGTCAAAAATTACAAGGTATTCCTAACATAATTTGTACTCCAGTGGTCAATTTGTATACTTTAAAAATTTATTTATGACCAAACATTTGTGTAAATGCCTTTACTATATTTTTCACAGTTTTTCTGAAGTCTGTTTGCTATGTTTTAACATATTGGTAAACTACAATCTAATCATAATGAATATTTCTCCAGTGTGAAATGAAAAATTTGGCTTCAAACAAAGATGTGTATTTCTAAAGCAAAAAAACCCACCGTTGTCACAAATTATTCCAGTGAATTAGAATGACTCTGAGGTCATAAAATGAGAAGCTGTTACTTTTGATAATGGCCTTGAGGAGCAGAATGCTCAAAGCAGAAATTGCAGACAATTTATGACACTTGGTTTCTCTCTTGTTGATCTGTTTCTCACACTTTTTTAGAGTTCTTAGGCCTTCACTGACAAGTGAACTTCATCAACACTATGCACAGACTTTTAGTGAGTTAATTTCTTCTAAAATGGCGCAAAGGTCAGCTCATGACACAGTTTCAGTCTTAATGCAAAATTGCAGCAGTAAATCCAGTATAAACCAATGGTGAGTTGTTAGGTTTAAAGTCTGGCACAGATAAGATGGTTATCATGACTGTATTCTTGGTGTGCTGGTAAACTGACGAATTATGAGGTGAAAAACAAAGATAAAAGTAATTACTGGGAAAAGGCTCATTATAAAGCTGTTCAGACCTCTGGTATAATGCAGCCACATGCAGCCATGTAAGCATTCTGAATATGTCTGTGTAACCTACGCAGACTCTGGGTACATGCAGCACTGAACCACATTCCCTAGAGAGAGGGAAAACCAGAGATCAACGTGCTTCTACAAAGGCAGGGGACTCACCAGCTGCCACAAGCATGCATACTATATATATGACACAAGGAGATGAAGTTGTCAAGTTTGCAACCAAGTTTGAAAGCAAGTCATCTTTTCCTCCTTCTTGATCTTCCCCTTTACCCCCCATTTTTTGGGAAAAAAGTCTTCCTATTCTTACATTTAGTCAGCGCTATACTACTCAGTGGTGTTTCAGGGAAAGAAGGAAAAAACAGCTTCAACTATAACCACATCTGATCAGTTGTGCCTCTAGGGATACAGTTCTTCCTAATCCCTGTGGATGAGCAGATGAAGCCACAGAGCAATATTATTTTCTTATAGTTCAGCAAGGAAGGAAATCAATAAATAACATGTAAATTCACAACTTTTAGCTTTGAAAGAATAATCCCAGTGAACTAACACAAATATTCTATGGTATGGAATTTCTCACAGAAATTATATCAAACGATATGATTTAAGTCTTTTAATCAAGAAACTTGAATTATTCTATGACTCTATAATATACATGACACACATATCACATATATATATCATATATGCATATATGACTACATAATATAACAAAATTCCTAATCTGTATGCCATCTGCAAACTTCAGGATATTCTTGATGTCCTCATCCCAACAGCTGATGAAGAAACTAAGTAGGGACAAATAAAGAATTAGTGTCTAAAAATCCTACTTTATTAAATTTATTCATTTCTATGTCACATTCAAAATTTATCAATGATCCCTTTTCTAGCCCAGTCATCTTGTGAGTTCCCCCTATGTATGTCTTTTAATCAAAATGCGTATCAAAAGCTCTGAAGAAATCCCTGTGTCTTTAATCATAATTATCATCACTTCCAGCTAGTCTCTAAAAACATCATGGAGTTTGTTTAAGGAGATGAAATTCCAAAAAACCTCTAATGACTAGAGCAAATTAATCTTACATTTTGAATCTTAAATAAAACACCCTATTAGATATTCAGCTTTGAGCTCACACTAAATGATTCATAAGTTCCCAGTTATTTCTCACTACTTTTTTAAGGCATAGAAGTTGAATAAGCAGTCTTCAGTTTTTGTTCAATATTGCCATCAGTTTTTCAGAGGTGCTCACGTAATTTCCTTTAGGCTATAGGTTATTAAAAAACAAGGGAAACAAACAAACAGGCAAAATTTTTTTTCTAGTGGTATCCATTGTCTAGTTTGAAAATTTTGATCTGTAGTTGAAGAGAAATACAAACAGTAAAGTAAAGAGGCCTCAGCTGGGGATATGGTGTGTCTAATTCCCAGCAGGCAGATTAAAAGGACATGCAAAATCAGCATAGTTTACTGTTCAAAGTCATCTAGGATGTAGTATTATGTGCCAGACCAGCTGGAAACCAAACAGTTTAATTGGAGCACTGAAAAAAAGGTGTTAAAATGAGATTCATTGTTACATACAATGAAAATTAATACTTTGCTCCTGAGGTGCTGAAATTCAAAGAAACTAACTGTAGCCTCATTAAAATTTTTGTAGCTATAGCTATTAAAGATTATATATGTGCTTGTTGTTTAACAGAGGCATTTAGCGCTTAGTGCAGTTCCAAAACACATATGGTATGTAGTAGCATTTGAGATATCCTAAGCCTACAGCTGGCCCTCAGAAGGGTATGATTACCACATAAGCCCTTAGTCATGTCTGCCAACAGCATGTAGTATATCCATTTGTTACCATTTCATTATAATTTCCAAACTTTTGATCTGGAATTTAGTACTTAGCCCTGCATGGCTTACCACAGAAGTACTGAAAGGCAATGTGACTGAAAGGCACTCTGCTCACAACAACCATGAATATACCTCTCACATACTGGTTCAGTTATTTTTTATGACTGTTGGAATGAACAGCACTTACTGAGTTAAGGCAAATATAAAGCTCATACTGAAATCTTGATATTTCCATGGATAATGTCTTAGCCAGGAATGTTCTAGCATCGAATAAGGCCTCATTGGTTTAATGCTCTTTTTGTCACTAAAGACCTGCCTGTTACTCCTTCCTTTCCTTCTCTTATCTTTTATTCTCCTCCTTTGTTTTGGTTTTGTTCTTTCTTTACATCATTCCCTCTCTCCTTCTTCTTTGCATACTTTAGAAACTCATCAATTAAAACTCATCATTAACTGAAACTCATCATTAACTGTCTGGACACAACAGCCCAGAGCTGGAATGTTGTCCTCGTTTTCAAGAAGAGCAAGAAGGAGGAGCTCGGAAGCTACAGCCCTGCTAAAATCATGGAAAAGGTCATCCTGGAATGTACTGAAAAAACATCTGAAAGACAACACAGTCATTGATCACAGTCAGCACAGCTTCATGAGAGAAATGTCCTGCTTGTTGAACCTGATTTACTTCTATTATAGTGTAACCCATTGTGCTGGTTACACCTGGGGCAGGGCAGACTCAGAGAGGTTTTTCTCTATGAGAACTTCCTCTGTGAGTTGATGGGACCAATTGGAGGCTGGTTTGTTTATCGACAGCCTGAGAAACCAATTGGAAAAAGTTAGTTCGCTCCGTGAACACACATTTTGAAGNGACCTAGGGAGGCTGATTGAGGTCCCAGCCGTTCCCCCTCCTCCCCCTTTCCAGCACAGCATGAGTTTCCAAGATCCTGGCACAGCTCCAGCATTGCAGCCTTGCATTCCCCGTGTGAAATCTTAACTCTTTCAATGCTCAGATAGGACTTGCAGACTTTTCAATTCTCCCCGGAGTGAGAAGGGAAAAGTAAAAGAGCTAAGTTTCTTTAGATGGAAGGAGAATGAGAAGATGCCAGGAAGGTTGGCTGAAAATCCTTTTGCAAGTTGTAGGGATGAACTGAAAATTCCTATAAACCATGGAGAAAGACATGGGGGGTTTGGAGTGTTCCATATGATAGATTATTGATCAAAAGCACCTGTGTTAAGGATCCTTTGCCCCGAGGAGAAAAGGGGATCTCTATTTTTGGAGATGAAGCACGAACAGAGAGAAAGAGAGATGAAGAGAATTTTTGTTTTGGAACAGTTCATTCTTAAAAGTAATACCCCATGAGTTTAACATGGCCCATAAGCACAACTTTGGGAAATCTGTGAAGATGGGAGGAGCTTCACGACTTGCAAGTTTTTTCCCAGGTGGATGCAAATGCTGAAAGTGAAACCACGAGAGGACTGGTTTTTTTCCCTCCTTGCAGAGAAGTCCCTATGGCCTGACAAGAGGAAACTTCTCTCTCTGAAGTGAACTGAAAAGGACTATTTAAGTTGGGAACTGACTGAAGTAGTTTTTTTTGTGTGTTTGTTTTGTTGTTATGAAGGTTGGGAGAGGGGAGGAGGGAGTAGTCTGAAGATCTTATTCTGAATTTGTGTTTTTTTTCTTTCTTTGTGTAGTTAATAAATTTCTTTTTATACCCTTTTAAGTTTTAGGCCTGACTTGCTTTTGCTCCTGGTTCTGTCTCACAACAGAAAATGAGTATATTTAAATTTGCAAATCAAAACTATGCCATTATTGGTGCATTGGCCGAGAAATCAAATTAAACCAAGACACCCATCTACTTGATCTTGGAAAGCATGTAGATGTAATCTTTCTATACTTCAGCAAAGTTTTTGATGCTCTCACACAGAGTCCTTCTGGAACTAATCCAGCACACAGCTGGATAATCACCTCACCTGATGGATGAGCAACTGGCTCACAGGTCAGGCACAAAGAGTTGTAGTGAATGGGGTGACATGAGGCTGGCAACTGTCACTAGTGGGGTCCTGCAGGACTCCATCCTCAGCTTGCTTCTCTTCAGCATTTTCATTAATGCCTTGGACACAGGAACTGATCCTGTCACTCTAATGACCAGTGACAGGACTCAAGGAAATGGCATGATGCTGAATTAAGTTTAGGCTGGATATCAGGAAAAGTTTTTTCACCCAGAGAGTGGTTGGGCACTGGAACAGGCTTCCCAGGGCAGTGGTCACAGCATCAAGCCTGACAGAGTTCAAGAAGTATTTGGACTATGCTCTCAGGCACAGGGTGCAATCCTTGTGATGTCCTGTGCAAGGCCAGGAGTTGGACTCTATGAGAGAGAAATACAGAGCCTTTGGCTCCCTTCCAAATCAGCATGTTCTATGATTCTAAAAAAATCATAGATCAGAAAGCAATATAGATTGTCTCAAAAGTATATTTAAGAGATTTCTGCCTTCCAAATAAAATTCATCTTCATGATCACTTCTGTTTCTTAAGTCTTATGAAAAATGTGTATGTTGCATACAGAAAAAGCAAGCATAGCTTTGGTCAAGACAAACTGTGCTCACCAAAACAAGTAGCCTAATGAGAATGCAGGTCAGAAGCACCTCACCTTTCTATAGGTAAAAACTGCTGATACACAGAACTGTACCTTCCCTTGAAGGACAGCATGTACTTTTGAAATGGGCACTATTCATACTAATCATCTATATTTATGAAAAGCTTTGCAATTGAGTGTGTGCCAATAAGTGCTTAGGTTTTAGTTGAGCCGCTGCATTTCTTCAGTCTTCTCATCTCTAGTAAGGATCCCATCCCAAAGCAATATATATCTCTCCACAAACGTTGAATACTAATTTATTCTCTTATTTATTCTCTCAAATTCACTTTACCATAAAAAAAGCAACTAATGAAAAGAAAGGTTTTATTGTATATTTATAGCAAATATATCAAATAAACTGGACAATAACAGAAGCAATGAAAAAGTATTTCAGAACTGGCCAGTAGAAGATATTTGGGACATATACTGAATATGATAGATAGTCCTGCTGCTAGATCCAGAGCACTTGGGTGAATTCCTCCTACCTTTCCAGCCTGTAATCATTTTAACCAAAGAGCCCAGAGCAGGTTAAATTATTGAGCTGGTAATTAGTTCTTACCGAGATTTTTGCTGTTCTAAGGTGGGTTTTATCTTACCCTGTGTTCTGGGAATTAGCTCATGAGATTGCACCTCATACAAACTCCCTGAATCAACCCTTTAAAATATTGCAATAAATTTTGAGATGGATTAATTTCTACTTAATATGCTCTCTGAAAATTTGGTGTAGGGAAGAACCTGGACTCTTCTGTTATCAAAGGAAGATATGAATGATACATCTTTTAATGCTCTGCCTGTAGAATAATAGCATGGCTTGTCCTCTGGAAATATTTTTATCTGTCCTCATTGTCTAGGATTGAACTTGAACCAAATTTGAACTTTCAAATTGTTACATTGGATAAAATTAATTTCATTCATTAATCACTGCAGTTACTTGAATGAAATAAAAATAGATTCAATAGTTCTGTGCCACTGGTGATCACAATATATTGACTACAGAGGAGGATGTCATCTTGGAACATAGTCACAGGATGAAAAGGATTTTAGAACCAGTGAATCCAACAAACTTTTTCTCTCTTCATTTTGTAGATTATATAGCTGTTTTTTAAGACAAACATTTAAAATATGTGAACCAGTTTTAAAAGTCAAATTCTTTGCAGTAAGAAAGAAAAATAGTAATTTAAAGCTAGCATATGGGATTTGATACAATTTTTTTCTATAAAAGTTAGACTTTTTCCTATGTAGCAGACCAGATTAAATTATTGAGAACCACGATTTCTTTGAGATAACATTTAGATAATTACTGTTATTAGAAATTATTCTACCAAAGGAGGCACCCTAATGTTATAGCTAATAAGTAAACTCATATGGAAGAATAGCACAGCATGAGACAAGCATTCAGCTGCTTCTATGAGTCATGATGCTACTATGCCAATCATTCTGTCTGGCACCAGCTTGAAAGACGAATGGCAGAAACTAGCAAACTACTACTTCTATGCATAAACAAATAATTATTGTAATAATTATATTATTGTTAGTGTCAGGGTAAAGTTGTACAATGGTATGTAAAATAAAAGGTGTAATTTTTATGTGCTTTAAATCTGTAGTTTATAAAATGCAGCTATAGTCTTACAAAATCACAGAATCAGAGAATGGTTGAGGTTGGCAGGCACTTCTGGAGATTATCTGGTCCAAATATCCTGCCCAGGCAGGGTGACCAACAGCCAGTTGCCCAGGACCATGTCTAGATGGCTTTTGATTATCTCCAAGAATGGAAAGTCCATTCCCTTTGGGAACAGCAACTTGCTTCCCTCACAGCAGAAGATGTTTTCTTTGTTTAGACAGGAACTCCTGTGTTTCTGTTTGCACTCATTGCCTCTGGTCCTTTCATTGAGCCCCACTGGAAAGGGACTGGCATCAAAGTTTTTACACCCTTTCTCCATCTATTTATATACATTATGGAGATCTCCCCTGAGTGTTCCCTTCTCTAGGCCAAACAGCCCCAGCTCTCTCAGTTGTTCCTCTTGATGACTTGCTGCTGACTTCCCACAATGGCTTCTTTGTCCTTCCTGTGTCTGGAAGTTGTTTCTGGGGTTAGGTGCCCCTCCCCTACCAGGGATCAAGGTAAAACTGACTAGTCTGTAGTTTTCTGAGTTCTCCTTCTTGACCTTTCAGACAATAGGACTGACGTTTTCTTTTCTCCAGCTCTCAGTCGCCCTCTCCAATTGCCATGATTTTTTCCAGATAATCAAGAGTGGCATGATTATTGATTATTAACACCTGCCAGTTCTGTCAGCACTTATATGCCCAATTTGTTTAGGTATTTTCTGATCTGATTCTCTTCCACCAAAGAGGATTGTGTTTCTGTTTGTGATAAGGTATAGCTTACAGGCAGATCAGGTGCTTGACAATATGGTAGGAGTTGCCAATTACCTGTCTAGACATATTTTCATAGTGAGTGATACAGGAACAGTTGAATGGTCTGATGCAGTTAATATGATTAAATATGTTCTTAAATGGTGTAGTGTCCCGTGCTACAAAAATTAGCGGGCCCAAAAGATTCTATGAATCAAGAGGGTGACTGAAATACCTTGAAAACAAAGTTTTGTCAGCTTTCCATTTTGAGATCTCAGAGGTTCTTCAGTTGAATTATACATTTTTGGTATTCATGGATTCATAACACCAAATGTTAAACTAGGCAGAAAAAAAAGCTAACATAGACCATTCTCTTCTCAGGCATAGGTATGCAACCATGAAATGAGAAATGCTGAAGTACAGGAAAGGCAATATTGTTACTGCATGTTTTGAAATACTTTAGCCACCTTTGGACTTCAAAATGAGCATTTATTTTCAAAGAAGAGGTAAAATAAAAAATTCACTTTGTATAGTGTATTAGTAGAACTATTTGCTAAAATTATCCCTGAGATATGAGAACTGTGCAAGGATATAGATAATCATAGAATAGCAGGTTAGAGGGGACTTCAAGGATCATCTCGTCCAACTTTTCTTGGCAAAAGCATAGTCTAGACAAGGTAGCCCAGCACTCTGTACAGCTGGATCTTAAGAGTCCAATGCTGGGGAGCCCACCACTTCCCTTGGGAGATTATTTCAGTGGTTGATTGTTGTCATTGGGAAAATTTTCCTCTTTTCCTCCTCCCCAGGAGGACCTAGTGCACATTACCCCTCATCTTCTCCATGTGATTCCTTGGAAAAAGGAAGCCTCCATCTTCTCTCTAGCCACCCTTTACATACAGGAACATGGTTATAAGGTCTTCCCTAAGACTTCTGTTCTCCAGGCCAATCAAGCCCAGCTCTCAGCCTTCCCTTGGATGGCAGGTTTCTCAGTTCTTTTATCATCTTTGTGGTTCTTCTTTCAACCATTTTCAGCCTGTCCACAAAATGTAAAGTAGTGACAGGAGTTACCATTTTAACTCAGTGCTTTGAAACTGAGGATACATGTGTGGACAGCTTCAGTCAATCATCCATGTTTCTATTTGGACAAAAATCATAGGTACAATTATTGGCATGTATGGAAATATGGATGCTTCCCTGGCTTAGGCTTGACACCCTTAGAGGAAAATTACTTAGCTTGCTTAGGACTGTGTACTTCTCCTTTCTCCGAGTAGTTTTGTCCAGCCCAGAAACACAGTGCTTTGCAGAGGCAGTCTGTATGCAGAGGGGGAACACTCACAAGATTTGTACTATGTCAGTAATTCAGAATAGAAAAGAATGCTTGCCTCATTGTCTTGGAGAATGAAAGATATTAGACATATTTGTTTATATCAAATAGAGAGTTTAGCCAAGAAGTTTTGCTTTTCCAGAGTCCTGGTAATTTGCAGGTGGACATTGGAAAGAAGTACAGAGTGACAGCTGTGAGTTGCAGAGATAGAAGCACTTGGATGCACTTTGCAGCTTTTACAGATACTTAGAAATTGAACACATATCTGTCCTTTCTATCTCAAGTGTCATAAATAGCCTCAAGACTATGTCTTTGCATGACAAAGACTAGGAACATGTCACATACCATGGTCTATGGTTTGCTGGGGAACAACTCACGTCATATATAGATAAATATTACTTCAGCCTTTAGCCATGCTAGAGCAAAGAGAACCAGCCAGCACAAGAAGAATCCATTTATTATACCATAAAAACAATTCCTTTTTTGAGCTATAATTTATAATACTGAAATAGTTTTACTTCAAGATAGTTGATTATTAAGACATAGCTGAAGATGCTTTTTATTGATCTAGGAAATATATTGCATCCTATCTATGCCAAAACGAAGACACTAATGGATTATTAAAAAAGACATGTACACATCCATTTTAAAAAATTAATATTCCAAGGGCAGTACACGAGCTGCTTTTTTGATGTTAAATGGACTAGTGGAAGAGGTTGACCAATATACATTTCCTTGGCATGGTTTCAAGCCAAGAAAGTGCCCTTAGGACAAACTGAGACAGTTGCTGTTGATTCCAAGGTCGAGATATGGCTCAGTAAACTATTAATCAGAATGAGTGTTGAGCAGGGGACTTAGTTCTGTAAGCAGGAACTGGATGTCTGTCTGAAATACATCTGAAACTTCCTCTTGTGGAAGTAACTGCCTTAAATCAGATACACAGACCCCAGTAAGATGCAGAGGAACATCTGACACTTATGAAAAGAGTCTTCAAAAAACAGTTGAATGAGGAATTGTATAATCTAGCTGAGAGACCAAAAAAAGGGAAAGATTTCATTTACTTCCTAAAGTAAGGGACCATGCATAACTACAAATTTTCTTCTGCCAGTAACTTTTGTATACATGTGTGTTCTTCAGTTCTTATATGTATATCACTTCTGTTTCTTCCTGAGTACAGTACACAAAGGCACATATGCGTAAGAACACACACACATCCACACACTCACAGACTTTTTAAAATACGTCTTTTATAAAGCTCTTTTTGGTCTTTTCCTTTATCTGGCTCTTTCCTCTTATATCCTTTCATATTCTCTTATCAAAAGAAAGTTAACAATGCTTACTTTTCTCTGTAAAAATAATTTTTTGTAGCTGTCGGGTTATGGATTTAACCCTTTAGAAGCAGCAGAAATAAGACACACAGCTACATGGTCCCTCTCATGATAGGAAAGAGAGAGATGAGTTTATTCTAAAACACATTGCTTAAGTACAGTCTCCCACAACTCCAAAGACAGGATAAAGCTGATTAGTGCAGAGAGAGTGACACTCTTTCCCATGCTTCTTGCACATACCCAACAAGTGTTATCATGTTATTAATTCTTCTGTTATGTTTACATTAGATAAAGTGGCTAGCTTTGGGGAAGAACCCTGGCTAAGCCTGAGAAAACTCGGACTGGAAAACTCTCACAAGAGGTTTTTCTGGGCCTAGGGCAACAATTTTTCATTTAATTTTTCATTGTTGTTATTTCTTTGTAACAGCACCAGTCTTTAAGAAATTTCCACAAGTTTGGAATAGATTAATGTACTGTCTTGAAGCCTCTCTTATTCTTTTAACTAGGATTCTCTGCCAGTGAGCTATTTGCACTAAACAGCAATCTTTTCGATGTTATTCAAAGGCTAGATGAATGTCAGTCCCAGCTTTGTTGCAATGGTGAGCAAATGACAGGTTAGCATTTATGAAACACTGCCCTCTTGTGCCTCAGTAAAATGAGATTACAAAGACAAATATGTGTGGATTTTCTTCTCTCTCTCTTTTTAACCTTTTTCTTTTTTCTTTTTTTTTTTTTTTTATTTTATTTTGGTTTTGTTTTGTAGTTACAAGTAAATGGTATGATCACATATTCAGCTCAGATTTTGCTAGACTAGAGCAGCTTGCTTCTTCCTTTGACAATTTCGTCACTTTTTTTTTTGTAGGCAAAAGAGCAAGAGATGTTTCCGTATAATTTTTATTAGTAGTGGATGAGTAGGAGAAGAAAAAG
>VZTT01038878.1:9189-22516 GCA_013400855.1 Buphagus erythrorhynchus | reverse complement strand
TGGATGAGTAGGAGAAGAAAAAGAAATTCTCAGAATAGAAGTGGCAAGATGAAAAATTATATAGCTGGGAGATGCAATTACATTAACATACAACTACATCAACATGCAACTACAAATAAAATAAACATATGCAAATACACTAAAACAGAGAACACAAAAGGAAAAAGAAGGTGACTATTTCTCAGAAAAATCCAACTTGATATTTTATTAAATGGTGAGCAGTGTCCCAGTGGCAAATTAGGGATCATGTAAATACATCTGTCTCATGACTAAATTAATAAATAATTCTATTAAGAAAAAATAATTAACATTTATATATAACTGAGGTTTTTTTCTGAGTATTGTAAGAAGGTGGCTACAAAACTGAAAACAAGGGAGACATTTCTGCTTCCTACCTTGGAGGAGATCTGCCACATACCAAACTTGCTCCCAACAAACCTTCATTTCAGGCCTTCAGCTATGACTGAAGTGAGAGCAAAGATTGACACTTCCTCAGGACCAAAACTTTCAACAAGGCTTTGTAAGATCATCTTTATACTGGGTTTAGTCTGTATTTAGAGGACTTCAGGATGCCTATCTAAGTCAAACAATCAGCTTGCATGTAGCAAAACCACTTGTAAATTACATAAAGACATTAAACTTAAAAGCTGATGCTTCAGTATCTATATTGTTGGGAAAAGCCACAGATCAGAAAAAAAACAAACTCCGGAAACCAAAACTCTTACAAGACTGCTACTGCTGCTGCCCTTGAGTTGACTCATACAGTAAGGTTTGAGGGCAGAAAATAATATAAAACAGAAAGGGAATCAATAGCATTTTTCTAGTTTTCAAAAGCTTATTTGATCAATTTGCAGCAATAATAGTTCTTTACAGGTTGTTTTGTCACACATGGATAGTGAAATTATAAACTGAAGAAAAAGTTCTAAGCATTTACAGTTAGATAAGATAGAATTGCTTATTGCATACTAAATGTGTGACATTTATTTTTCCCATTGCAATCACTGTGTCATCTGTTTCATCACAGCATGTTTTGTTGTGCTATCCCTCACAAAGCAAAGAGCTTCTATTAAATACTTCATTGGTGTGTTAAACCCAAACCCATGATCCTGTCTGCGACCCAAGCTTTTCACATGATGCACCTAATCTTCTTGATCTGAGAATTTTCCATTGGAAATCCAGCAGCAAAAGCAATGTAGTACTTACTGTGGCATTTGTGAACTTCTGTCTCCATTCTCAGACCTGTTTAGAAGCCATTTGCCTAAGACTTGCTCCATATTTTTTGTAATCTCTGGACTCTGACATGACCTCTCCATAACATAGAGAGCATCATCCCCTTCCTTGGGTTATGTTCGGCCATTATTCCAAACACAGTGCCTTGTACATATGAAATTTTCAGTGCCTTGTACATCTGAAATTCTAGCTCTTCTAAATATAAAGAGGGGGTGGGAAAAGACTGGACTGGAGCCTGTATTCAAACTTTCTCATTGCTGACAAGAGGAAGAAAAAAACCCAATAATTTTTCAATAATATTGTCGCCAGCTCAAGGGAAGTAGTGCAATCTGAGTACAAACTCTGTCAAAAGATGAAGGCAACATTAAGTGTCAGATAAAAGTTTCTCCAGGAAGTAAAAATCCAACAAAATGTTGTGTGCATTTGAAACTGCCATAAATTTCTTCAAATACAATCTCCAGAAATACCATGAGCCATCAAATTCAGAAAAACTTACTTAAAATTATAATTTAAAACCAATTATGGCAAATTAACAGCAATCAAGAAAAATACATCTGAGTGTTTTTTGATCACTGAAAGTCAAAATTTCCAATAACAACTATACACAAAGGACTTCTAAGACTTCATCCGATTCTGGAAATTTCATAAAATATCTGTATGTTTATCAAGGTAAAAGCCAAACAACATTTCTGATCCAAGATTCA
The DNA here is from genome assembly GCA_013400855.1 of Buphagus erythrorhynchus. Lineage (NCBI taxonomy): Eukaryota > Metazoa > Chordata > Aves > Passeriformes > Sturnidae > Buphagus > Buphagus erythrorhynchus. The sequence continues at coordinate 20,582 of VZTT01038878.1, read as the reverse complement.
CAGTAGAAAAATGTAAATAATATACACTATTAAAAAAATAACCAAACCAACAACCCAAATGGACTAAGTGGACCGAACAACCAAAACCCCAAACAAACAAATAAACAAAATTCCCAAAAAAACAAACAAAACCCACAAAAAACCCCAAACCTAAGTACAGTTCTGTTCAGGTGTCTAGCTGATGATCTTCAAATCTGGATGATCTGATCTGTATCTACTTAAACAGTATTCAAATCTTCATATTACAACCTACAATCCTAATTCCTTGATCAGCCTATTGGAGAGTGCAAGGCCTTCTGCTCCTCCCATGTGCTTAGAGACCCTTTCAAGGAAGAGCCAAGCATATGAGAAGATAGCAAGGTACAAGTTTATTCTGATACAGAGTTGGGACATGTGCTGGCTCATGCATGGACAAGACCCAATTACAAGCTGCAACGTACGTTAGACTCATTCTACTGTGTTAATAAAACCACTAGTTTTTAGCAAGTGATAATGAAGAAAAAAAATTGTTGCAAGTTTCACTTGAAAGATTTTTGTCTTTCTCCCAGAATTCTGTTGATGTCTCCCAAAAGAGAAAGGGGTTCTAATTCGGTCAGATCAGTATCACTTTCTTCATTCATTTGCTGTAAATGTGAAAGATTTCTTATTGTTTATAGGGAGCAAATAGCTTCATGAATTAGCATAAAATATTACTGAAAAGATTCCATTTGACAATATATATCACTCTAATGCTGTTCTTTAGAACAGCTCTTTTCAAAATTTTCAGCTGGTAAGTATTTGTGAGGGAGAATGTTACTGAGTTGAGAGATAGTTTCTGAGTGAGTCATTAGTTGTCATGTCACACTTAAGAGAAGGGCAGCATTGTATCCCCAGAAAACAGTAGTGACAGAAGTGCTGTAAAAATATTTTTACTAGAATGAACTGATCCTGATTTTAGGTGCTTTTGAATAGAAAAGGCTAAAAATTAAAGTTTGTAAAGTTCAAGTGGAGAAGAAGCACCAACACAAGGGCTATGAATGGAATCAATTATTAGTGCCTTCTTCCAAGAAGCAAAGGAAATCCTCCTTTGCTTGGCATGGCTGTAATACCATTGGTGCAGTATAAATACAACCTGCAGTGCTTGTATTTATATGATAGATCTGTGCTCATCTGTGCAAGTAGCTGTCAAGAAAGAAAGAACAAAAAGTCTGTGTTTTCTCCAGATCTCTCAGTCAAATCACACAGATGTTAGCAAAACTGTGGATGGAATCTTTCCACAATCAACAGATGCATAAGGCAAAATACTAGAAATTGTACTTTCTCCAAAAGCATCTGGGATGTTTGGAAAGTTGATGGTGGCATGTATTTACTGTGCGAGGTTATGAGGATTCTAATCACTCCCAGGAATGACTGGAGGGAATGGGGACTCCTCAGCTACACAAAGGAACTGTCTAGTCATAGGCCTGACCCAGGGGTCTGGCCCTATCACACACAATTCCGCATCAGGACAACTAAATAGTCCTATACCTTAAGGGTGTCCATCTGCTCTTGAGCTAAACACTCTGTATGACATATATGTGGCCCCCTTCAGAACCACAAATTCAAGCATGCTTAATTCTATGAGGCACAAATATCGGAAAAAGATGACACTTAATACACAGAAAGACTCCTCATATCTTAAAAAAAAAAAAAAACAAGTTACAATTTCATTGATGAAAAGTCTCTACTTTGACTTCTGTCTCATCCTGTATCCTAAAATCAATTTGTTATAAGGGTTCACCACACACAAATAAAATCAATACTTTATTAACCAAGTCTTTCTTAACAAATTAAATTATCTCCCGAATGAAACTCTTGAGTGACTGAGTAACAAGACTTCCCGAGTGAGTCACTGGCTTCAGACTCATACTGGCTGGTAGCCATAGGGAAAATAGGCAGCAGGAAGAGAGGAGAGGAGGTGTGTACATGGAGCCATACCTGTTAATTCCTTTTCTTTTCTCCAGCTGTTAACAGAGCCTTTCAATCTCATGCAAAGTGTCTGTGTTACTTGTGGTGTGAACCAAAAATTATGTATGTGTGACTCTACCTTAATAATTTCCAGATATTTATGCCTATCTGATACCTTATATGTCATAAGACACTAAAGATTTTTCCTGTAAGTCAAAAGCATTTTGCAATTCTTCAGACTGGGGAAAAAATTAGAATCACTACTTGAACTTTGTGTAAGAGGTGAAGCATCTTCTCAGGTACAAAACGACTTGCTAGTAAAGATCCAGGAAAAAAATTTTGAATGAGCAAGAATACTACTTCTGTTATTTGTTTTCCTGGAGAAACTCATTCTGCTATTACATACTTGCAAACTAGCTTGATCCACTATTTTCAGGTACACTGCCTTTTTAGAATAGTCATTGCATCCAGTTCTTCCTATCTGAACTGAGACATCCATATTCAATGAACTCTTCTTTCTCTTGTTCATGGTCTGAAAGAAAACAGCTGAGCTTTAGCAAAGCTCTACACTTATTCAGAAAAAGTATTGAGCTTCTAAATTTTCCTACTTCAAACTTACCATATTTGAAGGAGGCTTGTAAACAGGCTAGGCCTACAGCAATTATGATATTTTGAGATTTTGGTTTCGAGCTCTGGGGCATTCATTGCTTCCTAAATAGGTGTCCTGGTTTGAAAAGACAGGTGTGCTAGGAAAAGCAGGGCCTTCCCTTGAAATGGAGAAAGTAAATCCCTCCCTCAGAATTAGTATAATTTTGAAATTAAGAGGCTCTTAGGAAATGATGTGGGGGTTGGAATAACAGTTCTTTACTAATATATATAACAAGGCGAAAGAAAACAACAACATCTATGAAATTAATAACGAACAGATCAGGAACCCAGTAGCAGTTCTCTTGGCAGCAGGGACTTTTCCCCTCTGGAGCAGTTACTGCCCCAGTTGGCAGTGAGTGCCAGCAGATTCCCAGTGGATAGGGCAGGTGCGACGTTCCCCTGCAGCTGCAGGGGTCCTGGGGGTGATGGCAGCTGTGTCCCAGATGGGAAGAGGTGGAGGAGAGGCAGGACACTCGGAAAACAGCAAGCTGAAGCAGGAGGACATCCAAGCAGAGGTGCCAATTCCAGCAACAGAAGAGGCAGCTCCCAGCGTTGGGATGGCAGGGGGTGTAGCAAGGACCTTTCTCCTCCGAAGCCAAAAGCACGAGAGCCAGCAACTGCCTCCCACCCTCCTTTACCTGCTTCTAATCTTCTAACCCCCCTTCTCCCCGCCCTCCAAGAGAAACTCCCAAAAAAGCAGGGAGGCTCTCCCTCCCCCCATCTCAAGACCTCAAGGACCTAGCCATCAGTGCTCCTTAGCATGTCAATGGGAAAAAAATCCACAGGCAGAGGGGAAAGGGAAAAACCAACCCTCAACAAGAGGGAATGGACACATGCTACTAAAAGAAAATAAAAAGAATGCAAGGTATGTCTTCTTGTAACGTATGTTTTTTTATACCTGGAGGTAACCGTTCTCCTTTCAGAGAAAAAATTCATTTTTCTCCTTAACAATACTAAAAAACCTAGGAAGGGAGGTGCAGGGAGTAGCTACTGATACCCCCCAGATTCATTCAGTATAAATTTGAAGTATATTATATATCCTAGGTCATCATCTAATCAATGATGCTATATAAATTTGATTTTGTATCAGATGAGAAATATGAGAAAACTTATTACTTTGAGTTAATTGTGAGCAAAAAGTTCAGCTCTGTTGAGAAAAATCTAAAAAATGTATGTGAGTTTTATGTGGTTCCTTAAGCATTTTGACTGCCCAATAATCAAGCCTATTCAATAGAAGGCCAGAGGCAAGGAGATAGTAAGAAATGTGTTGATAGGCAGCAGAAATACAGAATGTATTCCATGTTTCTGAAATGCACAGGATATATCAAGTTCTAATACAGTGGATCAATGAAGGTGGCTCCTAATCCTAGAATCCTAGGATGGTTTGGGTTGGAAAGGACCTTAAAGATCATCTAGTTCCAACCCCTCTGCTGTGGGTGGAAACACCTTCCATTAGACCAGATTGCTCAGAGACCCATCCAGCCTGGCCTTGAACACCTCCAGGGATGGGAAGTCCACAATCTCTCTTGGCTAAAGTTGTTGCCCCATTGACCAGCAAGTGCACTAATGTGTATTGTCATTGCCAGTGAGATGACACAGTTTTTGTATGAAATTGAGAGGCCTTGGAGAGGGTTGTTGGTTTTGTCACCAGTCTCAATTTGTTGTGAGAATGTGTTGTTCTTTGGTAGCAAATATCTCCTGTTATGATATGGACTACAAGCCAGGAATAATTACAGGAAAAAAAAAAAAAAAAGAGTGCACATTTTGGATCATTTAATATTCACTTTTTTAAAGAACACCTGTCATATCATCTGACTTATATTTGACTGAGGCATAATATTGTTACAGCCCTAGACTATGCTTGTCAGAACCAGCAAGTACACAAAGAATACCACTAACCATTAAAATTACTTGTGATAATATCTTCACTCAAAAAAAAAAAAAAAGACAGCAATGAATTAAAAGCTGCTCTAGAAAGAGAAATTCTTTATTCTTAATATCATTTACTTCAGATTTTTCAGCTACAAGATCTGATTAAAAATGTGAAGTTCGTTGTTACATTTCTGTCTGTGCAGTAAGAATCAGTAACAGGATATTGTATACGCAATGCAATGAAGCTAGGAAGGAAAAAATTTATACAAGGTAATTGATGTAAAGCAGAACCCTTGATCACTATTAAATGTATAAAAAGAAATGGAGGCATGAGAAAGGAATTAAATTATTCCTAAATGAGGATTTTCAGATTTGAAAGCTAGTAGCCTTGAAACAAAAATAGGAAAATTATCCAGGATATTCATATGAATAAATCAGTCTTCAGATGTATAAAACGCAAATTGAACACAAGTACAGAATTTTTAATCAAGGTTTCCCTCTCTCTTTTCTTTTGTGTGCGTCATGCCCTATAAAAAAAATTCTGAAGAAACATTTCATGAAAGACATCAAATATATAAGCAATCAGATCTGCCAGGAAAGGAAATGAAGATGAGACTAGGACAAGTTTGAATCTGATTAGAATTCCTGCCTGGGAGGTTATTGTTAACCTATTTTCCTTCTCCTTTCAGAAGCCATTATTTGTGTCAGTTAGAAGAACAGAAAGAAGTAAAAGAGGGAGACACAATGAAGGTCTTCTTAACCTTTAAATCACACCTAACCTATGTAAGTAGTTTGACCTGTGGGAGATACTGATGCTACTGTTGCTATAAATCATCTTTATATGGAAACACAAGTGCAAAATTAAAGTGACAGGAAAATTATGTAAAATGAGGCATATTGTTTACTATATCTAAAAATGCCAAGATTTATGTGAAGTATATAAATAGAGCTGCTTCAACAAACGTTTTTATGAATTCTGACCTCATCCACGGACTATGGTTTTGCCTTTCACAATGTAATAACTGAAATAATGTAAGTCAGTGAAAGCACAGCTCATGGATAATGTGAGAAATGCAGTTATTGCTAGAAATTAAAAAAACTTCTCCATCACTCACAAACTTATAACTCATTTTTAGCACAACTTTTGAAATTAATAAGCCAAGTGAGCAAATATGACATTATATTGGGCTGTTACTACATTTTTCAGTACTTTCTGCAGCTATGTTTTGCCACCTCAACATCTATTCCCATGTAAAAAATTTCAAAGTAAACCCTATAAAACAAGTTTTGTCCAGTATGTGATAATTTAATCTTGATAAAAAGCATAGGAAAAGATAACAACTTTATTTTCCTTCAATAGATGCCCAGAAGACATATAAAAAAAGCTGTGTCTCAACAATCATAAATAGTTCTTCCTCGGGCCCATATATATGTTTTACACAGTCAACATTCTTGCTTTCTTTGGTCAAGAAGGAAAGAGGTAGAAAATGGGGCTTAATTTCTCTGAAAAGCTAGAAAACTATTAGGATTTAGACCGTCTAGGTTAGCTTGCTCAATATTGACTTTATATGCTGTTATACACATCTTTTATTCCCATCAGTAGATTTACTCTTGGCAAATTATTGCTGTAGCAGACAAGTCGAGCAAAGATTCTAGGAAGAGAGAAATATTAATAGAAATATAAACCTTCTTTACACAAATACACTGAAAATAATTGGAATTATGGGAATTTGTTCTTAAACGAATGATAACTTCCTTCTTGGACCACTTCTCACCATCTGAGTGATGGAAAACCCAAGGGACAATATAAATGAAAACATGTAAGAATTACATGGTCTTTATTCAGGAGTAGAAAACAGAAGGCTGGTTGTGTAGTAAAGTATTTTTAATTCAGCAGATCTCCAAAGATGCAGATTCTAACAACTGATCTGCCAATTTTCACAGCATCTTGGCAGTTCACAATAACATTTGCACATCTAACATTTGCATTTGCTGCTGCAAATGTTCTTGATGTCTAATAAACACAGCTTAAGTGACATTATCATTAGTGTCATCTTCATCAACAGTAATCTTCATTATATTTCTCTGCTATGGGAAAGTGCAATTTGAGGATAATAAACACTTGAAATTGAAGAGAACAGTGACAGCTTTCTATTCTAAGGTTGCTGAGCCCATAGCCCACAGGCACTCTCACTGCAGCTTTGTTTCTTCTCTGTGGTGTTCATGACTATATATTTTTCTCATCTAAGTTTTCTTTCTGAAGCATTATGTTTCTGAAGACTGTATTTTTTGTGCTATCATGGCTCTCAGATACAAGCTGTTATTTATCTGGAGTAGCTAAAGAGAATGCTTACTGCCTTGCAAATTGTAAGAAGTCTCGGATGTCAATAGTGGTGACATGAGATTATTCCACCCAAAATTCTTCTTTACTCCGATCATTTTAGAAGGAAAATTAATTACTTATTGGTCTATGTGAAACATAATCAAATCTGGAAAATGTAGAACATATCATCTGTGTTCCTGGTATGCAATAAACCTGGAGATAGTGCTCAAAAAGAAAAAAGGATAAAAAATTGCTGAGCTTTCAGGCTTATCATGATGAATTATAATTAACTATATAGTCCCATTACTTTGTTCACATAAGTTAATATTTGCAAAAGACAGAGACTTCTAATCTCTGATTGAACATTATGGCCAGAAAATACACTTAGAGATTTGATGATGGTTGCTGCAGATAGTGTTCTTTAGTCAGCCTTTAGTGTTTGTCTGTTCTTTGAGTGAGCCTACACCACAGTGTATACAGTGTAAACACATGTACTGTCACTGAATGGGTCAGCTCGTATGTTGACATCATTGTAATTATGACATCATGAATATTAATCAAATCTAACAGCCTGAGTATTTTCTCAGGTTCTCAGGAGGTAATGGCAGCTACCTACAAAATCTAACCATCATAATTCAGTAGGTCTAGAATTAATATAGCTATATTATGACCATCTTGGTCTTGGCTGCTATATTTTATCACTCGATTTGGAATCCAAGTTCATCACTGATTCATACCAAATGCTAAATTGAAATTTCTATGCCATTTTTCAATGAGAAATAACTATTGATCACATTTAAGGATGCTGAGAACTTCAGAATCAAGGTCAGCCAAGTCCTAGATAAATGTGAACATTCATATGAATCTTTTGAAAGGAACAGTTCACATCTCATGTACAGTGTCACTTGATTTTAAGTGCTTTCCCCTTTACTGTATTTTATCTCTGGCAACAGCTCAGTCAAAATAGAACCATGAGGATACAGATTGCTAATTTGCAGGAAGCATGCCATACAAAATCAATTTTCTGGGTTAAAACACTCAATACATAGCTCTCTTTGGACTAATTGGAAATGTATCTACTACTGACTTCACCAAGGGCAAGTCCTGCCTGACTAACATAGTAGCCTTCTATGATGACTGATATCTGGTGGATAATGAATTGACTGGCTGGTCACATCTGGTGTGTGTAATTGTCAGAGACTCAATGTGCAAATAGAGGTCAGGGATGGGTGGTGCCCCTTGGGGGTCCGTGCTGGGACTGGCACTGTTTAATGTCTTCATCAGTGGCACAGGCAGTGGGATTGAGTGCACTCTCAGCAACTTTGTAGGTGACACCAAGCTGAGTGGTGTAGTTGACACAGATAGATAGATAGATAGATAGATAGATAGATAGATAGATAGATAGATGATAGATAGATAGATAGATAGATAGATAGATAGATAGGAGAGACTAGATACAAGGAAGAAGTATTTTCTAATGTGGGTATGAAACCACAGGAACAGGTTGCCCAGAGAGGTGGTAGATGCTCAATCCCTGTAAACATTCAAGGACAGTTTAGATGGATTGCTGAGCAATCTGGTCTTGTTGAAGACCAGACTTTTCTCACTGCAGGTGGCTTTGACTAGATGACCTTTAAAGGTCCCTTCTAACTCAAACTACTACATGATTCTATGAAGAATCAGCTTGGACAAACAAGCTGGCCTTTGGCTGAAGGAGGGTAGGTTTAGATTAAGTATTAAAATAAAATTCTTTACTCTGAGGGTGGTAAGACACTGGAACAAGTTGTCCAGAGAGGGTGTGGGTGCCCCATCCCCAGAAGTGTTTAAGATCAGGCTGGATGGGATTCTGAGAAACCTGGTTGAGTGGCATGTGTCTCTGCCCATGCAAGAGAGATTAGAACCAGATCTTTAAAGGTTGCTTCCAACCCAAGCCATTTTATGGTTCTATTCTATGATTCCATAATCAGAAATGTAGTTGAAAATCCTTCGATGGATGTTGAAATGATGAAAAAGGATAGGTTTACAATTCCTAATGCAACCACCTCGTTTGAAATTTATGAATTTTGCTGTGTTGTCAAATTACTTTTCTTTCCCTTTTCTCTTATGTTGAAAGTTATGTATGAAGACCATGATTTTTCTCAGAAAAAAAGTAAAAAACACCTGAAGAACACACAGAGCAGAAAAAAAACAAAACAAAACAAGAAATTACTGAGATAATCCTGTTGTGTAAAATACATTTGAAGATATTGAGAGCAATATATGTATTAAAAATGAACCAATTCTTACAGTTCCATGATTTTTTGAAGAGAGTCTAAATCTAGCTGAAAAAATTTAGTTCCAAGTTTCTAAATGTTTTGGTTATTTTCTTGTTCCACTCACATGCAAGATGGATCTGTGTCATGCTACTTGCTAAATAAAGAAAAATGACTCATTTTCTTAACCAGAGGGGTTTCCAGCAAAGCTAAATCCTGAAACTACCATAGTGCAATAAGCAAAAACAAAGCCTAATAGCATTTTTTTAACCTATATGTCACTGAGTAATAAAATTCCATGCAGAAGTTTAATTACTCTTGGTGAAAGGAAAAATGAAAACTGTGAAGGCTTTCAGTGATGGCTTTGATTAAAATAAAAAACAACTTTGATTTAAAAGGTATTTTTTCCTTTTGTTTATTAATGGCCATAGCAATTTATTATGCAATTCCATTATACATTTCTTAATTGATGTGGAAGCCGCACACAGCATCTTTCCTCTTGCCCATATACAGTTAAAAAGCAAAAGCAATTTGACCATATTAGGCTAATTTTGCTAGACAGATTCAGTTCATGCTTCAGCTGTCAGAACAACTGCTGCCTTCTTAGTGTTAGTGATTTTGACATTCCTTTGAGCGACTGAAATATCACAGATTCAAGGAAGGCTGGATAATGGTGGTGCTTTATTCAGAGTGATTTTCAACTGTGAGGTTAGCTTAACAAAATGTTTGTACTGAAGAGTTTTCGGTTTTTCCCAAGCATCAAAAATTTTTGACTACTGTTGCACAACACATGAAATAGATGATTAAATAAAATTATTCTGCAGTTACATAATGAATATAAACTAATGCATATAAACTGCACATCTTTGAACAACCTGCACTATTACCTTCTTGTCATCAGGATAAAGAGTATTGCTTTCTGCCTTTGTCACAAACACAATGAATTATCTTAGCCAGATCCCATCTCCCCAGAGAAGACCAAGCTACAGAATATGTTAGATAGTTGATATGCTGTTGCAGTACACAGCAGGTTTACTGCCTGTGAAACAGACATGAGCATAGAATTTATGTTTCCTAACTTCCCTGCTTCAGTTCACAAAATTGAATGGATCTTCCGTGGAAGCAGTATTACTAAAAAACTTCCCTTGTAGGAGTCACAGCTCGCCTGTGTCAGAATTTGTAAACAGTATAATGAATGAGACAAGTCACGTGACAGCTGTTTTTCAAACCCTTCTCCCAGTATATTTGTTTATAAATGTGCTGAAGTTGTCTTTCCCTTCTTTTTCCCCAGCCTTATAGTGGCCTTTAAATTATATCTCTGACCTTCAAAGTTTTTGCTCTGTTGCTGCTGTTCACCCATTCTTAACCTTAAATAGACTGTAGCTGCTCTAGTGACACTGCTGTGATCTGCCTGAAAAGCTGCTATCATTTTAGGTGAAATTTCCTCACATGAAGAATGCACATGAACATATCTTGGGGGCATGTGAATTTGGACTTTAAACATGCTCGATATTCTTATGCAGTTTTACACATAAGGCTAGTGACTACCTTTTCCTCAAATAATAATTAGGTTTAAAAAGAAGAAAAAGAAAAGGTTATTGTTGAGTTTGGTCTACAAAATGTCAAGGACTTAGCCAGAATGGAATTAGAAAAATTTCCTGTAGCTAATTGGTCTGTTTATGTCATAGATTTGGGGTTTACTGCTGTGAGTTTTCTCTGCAAAAAGTGAGTTGGACTTTGGTGTAAAAACTTATAAAACTTGTTTTCAAGTTTGTATCTTGACTGGTGTCCATGCAGAAGGTCCAAATCACATAACTACTGTATCTTCACTGTACCTACTAGTCTCTGATGTCTTTGTTGCCTTTAGGCAAGTGTTTATGTGGGTTTTTTTAACTCTATATTTATATGACTACATAATAAAGTGGAAGTGGTGTCAGTACAGCACAGAGGATTATTGTAATATCAGGAACCATCGTGTTTCCCATGGNTGATATATGCCTATCAGCAAGGGCAGGCATAACTTTGCATGTCACATGAAAAAAAGGCCTTTCATGCCTTGATTTTATTTTTCCTACAAGAAATTTTAGAAGTCAGTAATAGCTCTAAGACTAGCTTCCAAATAAATAACACCCACTTCACATATTCTATGGCACTCCACATATTCAATGGTAAATATCAGATGACACAAATCATTGTTAAATACTAAATTTTCAGGTAAATATCTAATTTTTTGTTATTTTCTAAAGATGTAAATTTGCGTAATCCATCAGAAGTCTTACATCTCCTAGAACTTATTAAAATGAGAATCACTTTAGGTTATATTTCAGTTGTGCTTGAAACATGGGAAGGTAGAACCTTAGTGATTCATTTAA
>VZTT01038873.1:177410-307315 GCA_013400855.1 Buphagus erythrorhynchus | reverse complement strand
AGACACAAAGCTCCAACCAACACCAACACCAATCCAAACCCCAAACCCGGCATTTCATTTTAGAGCAAATGTTTGGGAAAAAAAAAAAAAGTCAAGTGCCATTTGGTTAGGGGCAAGCAGGTTACTGTTAGGTGAGCACAGTCTCCTTCACTCCATGGAAAATTGTGTTCAACTCTTCTGTGATTTAAGGAACATTTGAAGATATTTCTAACAAGAGAAAACCAACCAATCAGCCCTAAAAAGCTTCAGGTTTCCATCTCAACAGATGCTGGTACTGCATTAACAGAGTTTCTCCAGAAGAGCTGAAGGTTTGAGGGGTTTTCTTTTTTGGAGCCTCCCTGCAACCCACCTCAAATCTGTATTTTTGGCTGTAAACCACACTCCACTCAAGCATGGACTTACCTCTACTAGCATCTGATAAGATTTGGGGGCTAAATTATGGCTTGACTTTGTTCAGGCACCTAAGCTGAAGCTGTGTTTCTGTATCATTTCCTGTATGTGGCTAATTTATCCCTCCATGCTCACATTCATTAGCTTCAGCTGAATGATTTTTATGAAGAACACTTGTATGCTGCTCAATCTGCCCCCTGTTCAGAGCAAAGCAACCACTCTTAACTTTTTTGATCAATTAATTTTTTCAGAGGCATTGTGATAGCTGCTGTTAAAAAATAAAAATAAAGTTCCTGCTCTCGGTAGAAAGGCAGAAGGGAAGAGAGATTTACAATGAGATTTTTTTAAGGAAAAAAGGCAATTAAAACTGTCAATAGAAGGTTAAGAAATTAGATATCTCAGCAGCATATTTGATCAGAAGATATATTTTTGTTTGTTTCACACCTAAGGCCAGGTACTGGTTTGCAGACATCTGTAGAGCCCAGGTGAAATAAATGCAGCTGAATCAAAGATCCCAGCTGATGGTAAAATCCATCAGGTGTGGTGCACTCCGAGGGAATATTTAGGTAGATAATGAGCAATATAGATCACTGTGATGGTGCTGCTGTGATCCAACAGCAGAGATCTTGTCCCTTCACATCCCTGAGAGCTGCTCGTGCTGGTGCTAAGCAGCGCTGTCACATCTCCCTGCCTGAGGTTTGTTAGTGCAGGGGGGAAAAGGAAATTAAAAATAAACCAAACCAGACACCAAACCCATTTTGATTTAAGGTTTAAACGTGCCAGCCTATCAGACAGGCCTGACAGGTGATTAAATGTCTTGCTGTTCTGACTGGAGGCACAGGGGAAATGCTTTTCTTTCAGGACCACGGCGTGTATGTTGTGCTGTGCAGCCCTCAGGGAAACAGCTGAGAGAGGAAAGCATCACTCAGAAGGGAACGGGCTTATTTGGTTATGAACCTGGATGTGCCATAAGAGAGTAAAAGCTGGAAGCAGTACAGGTTCAGGAGAAAATATGGGTTATAATCAGTGATACATAAGTATAATCCATAGTAATTGAAATAAATGCAGGATAAAATACTTGCAAAGCTCTGTTCTGAGTAACTTTAGAAGGCAAGCTTGTGCATTTTGCTCCCACAAGGGCTTTCTTCCCACTCCACACCCACGAGGTGCACACACAGGCCAGCACAGGCCCTTCCAGCAAAGCTCTAACTGCAGCTTCTGCCAGAGGAAGGGCTCCCCTTCCACGGGAGAGAGGGAAAGGCAAATCCTGTGGCCCCAAGCTTGGAAGGGATTCATTACCATGCAAAATGGCTGAGGAAGCAAGTCTGCAAAATGGCTTTCACTCCCAATAGCACCTCATTAGCAGCACAAACTGTCATGATAAAGAATTCAAATGTATTCAAGCCAACCAACCCTCTTTAAAGTGCCAGGCATAGTTTCTTATGTTAAATAATATATTTTCTCCCACACAGCAGCAGAACATCTCACCTACTTTCAAGCTTTTATAAAAATCACAGTATTTGAGTAATTCCCATCATATCAAAGAACATTTTTAATATCAGCTGGAGGAAAGGGGTCACTCTCATTGCTGGCAGTTTCCACCACCGAAGTGGATGTAATTTGATTCTACATAAACCATACAGTGCAACTCTTCTGAGAATACAGATCTCCAAACATGACACAAAATAGTCAGCAAAATCCACAATAACACTTGAGCACCATTTTGAAGTGAATTACTTGAAGCCATGTACCAACTGCTATCTCTAAACTCACTAGTTTACACACACTTGTACTTTGAACACAATCCTCAGATTGACACTGCTCACCCAAATAATTGTTTTTAAGCTCTTTAGCAAGAAATTCCCTCTACTGCAAAGTGGGCTCTCAGCTAAAGATGGCAGAGAGGATGTTTCAAGATTGTAGCTGCTCTTACTTGATGGGGAATTGGACAAAAGTAAACACCAGAGGCAAACAAACAGCCCATCATGAAACACACTGAAATGCAGGAATATGATTTACACCACAGAAAACCATTCTTAGCCCTCTTTATGAAATATTTAACTCCTCTGGTTTGGAGATCTCAGGGTTTTTTAATACAATACACAGAAGTCTGTGTTTGTGCCACATGTAATTGGAAAATGTTGGCAGGGTGCACTCTTCAAACCTGTTGGCTGCAGCCTCAGAGGATGGAAAACAATCCATACAAAGGGCTGGCAGTATCAGGTTTGCTCTGCAGGGTTACAGGAAGCTCTTCAGAGAGCCCAAGACTGTTCTTAGTAACAATGGCACGGTTCTGTGCAAGGCCCAAGACATCTGCTGTGTTTTGGGACATCTATTAAATCCCAATGAAAGCTCAGCTTGGCAGGACTCCCTCATTTACAAAAGTACTCGCTCTGCATGCACAATTCTGCTCCTGGGGTCAGAGATACTGCAGCTCCTGTCAGCAGCACACTGCAGTCTGGGAGCTGGGGATCCTTGAGGATCCTAAAATGGATTGTCACACAAATGGAAAAACAAAGGCTGCATCAGCCCACTGGAAAAGGGTAATGCCTGCTAGAAAACAAACCAGTCAAACAGTTGAAAATCTGAGCTAATGAATTCTTACTTGTTTTTCCAACTCCCACTGCATTTGGATCAAGCAGCTTTTGCAGCCAGGCCACAGAAGCAGATACTCCCTGAAATTCCCATAACAGCTGGCTTCAGCAGCTTTGATGCAAGAATTTCTCTTGTGATTTATTCTTTCCATCTGATAATAATTTCTGAGAGGAAGCAGAACTATTGGCCTTCCATCAGAGAAAGCCAACATGGCAGTGATGGCTTCAGAAAGAAAGCTTATGCAGATCACTTTTTTGCAAGCCCATGTCACCCATCACCAGTGTGATCGATGCTGAAAGGGCCTGGCCTCCTGCAAGTCGGCATTAACCATGGGAACAGCAATTCCAGGGAGCACAAAGGCTAATTCCAAGGATTCTGCCTTTTAATCACTGGCTTGTTTTGGGCTGCAGGTAGAGGGCTTCAGTACAACCCTCCACTGGCTGGGCACAAAGCAGCTGCTCACAAGTAATATAATTACAACATAGGCTAGTTACGATTTGTCTAACCTGGGAAAGAATGCTAGCCAAGGTTTGGATTAGTTTGGCTTTTAAATGAAAAAGAAAAGGAAAAGTACCAAAGAGGATAACAGCCCAGAATGAATTTGTGAGGAACAACCTGGAGAAGGCCACATTTCAGCTGCCATCAATACAGCTAAATCAGAGCACTGTCATCACCAGCTAAAAGCAGCAATTTTATTCTCCCTTCACACATTGCCAGACCAAGCACCAGAGGCTGTGTAATTACTGAGGTGGGTGCTCAAACCCAAACCCTGCAGAGCAGCATTTCACATTGGGTGAAGCAATTTAAGCCCTGCAGCCTGGGGTGGGGGCAGCAGTGGAAATCAGGGTGAGCTGAGAACCCAGTCTCCTTTTGGGAAAAGTCACTGCCAGCAAAGGCAGGGGTACTGAAGCAAAGCCTCCTGTACGCCTCAAATCTCTTGTGTAAGAAATGGGCAACATCAGAGCAGATTCTGACCCAGCACAAATGCAAGGACTTCATTAACTCAGTCCCAGAAAGACACTACTCATAACTGCACAAAAAGTTCTTTTCTGGGGAAAAAAAGTGTCTATATTAGCATCTCCAAAGTCACAAATAACGTCTCATATTTCTAAGTATATAATTGATGCCTGGGATTTACTGTAAAAGTAAAGGCCACTATTAATAATGACTTCACTAAAAGTCATGAAATATTGTGGAAATGAAAAACTGCAGAGTTCTCTGGCACATTTGACTTGGAAATAGGCAATATATTTGCAAGTAAAATCAGTTTAAGGTATTATATAATTGGATGAATAATCAAAAAATGCTCATTAAAGCGTCAAAGGATGCTGATATAGCAGAATACTCTCCTTTGACCTTCAGTGCTTTGTATTGTCCATTTTGACTGTTTCTTGCTGCCTGCCAAACAGAATAAATCCTGACTTTGGAACTCCTCTTCAGCAACCCCCACTTTCAGCCACTTCCACCATCCATTAAAAATGTTTTTATCCCTTTAAGAGGTGCCTATGCAGTGGTGGGTCCTGGTGAGCTCACCCTGGTTCACTGCTGTAAGAGGCCAGCAAGACAAAAATGAAACCATTTTCTCAAACTACTAGTGATCAATAGTTAGATACGGGGCAATTAATCTTAAAACATTGTTGTTCCAAGTATTTTTTTTTCCCAGAATATCATGAGACTACCACGGAAAGCTGATCTCCAGGGAACTGAATCTCTGTGGTCAGAGTTAAATGCATTTTTAGACATGATTCTGTGAGATGACAACCTAAGTAAGCACATGTAACAGTTATTATTCTGTTAGTCATAATTTCAGTCAGCAGGCGTCAAACATCATTAGCTGTGATAGCTTTGGGATTTTGAGATTTTTTTAAAAATGAAATACAGTCTTAATGGAACACTGTGAGGTGTATTTGTAATTATATATCAGCCTGGCATTTGGCTTTTCCCCCAGGGAATACAAAAAGACAGTAGATGTAAAGAGAAATGACAAAAAGGAAGCTCTACAATAACTCCCAACAGAAAAGAAAGGATAGGAAAAAAACAGAACCACGAATCTTAAGCTACCAAAAGCTACTAGGAGTGTGTTTTAACACCTCTGACTTCTGGGATGTTTTTTGGTAGTTTATTTTTTAAAACAGAAGTAGCTCAGATTCGCAAGTTCTGTAGCATATGAGGAGATTCAAGTGCTAATGATTAATAATACTGTGGTAAGAGATTGTTTTTTAATGAAGAAATCCCGACTTATTATTAGAAAAACCCATTTTATAGGTTTAAAAACTCATATGGTACCTAGCCATTCACCTACCAATTTCCTTTTGTAGCATATTATTTTTGGTGTCTTAAAATGGGTCTTTAATACAAAACCACATTAGCACTGGTTCTATACCAAAGCTTTAGCTGCTCCAACTTGGATCCCCACAAACCATTAAACACATGTTCTTTTCATTTAAACAGCTTCACAAAAGCTATTCTTAGTTTTCCAACCAGCAAAATGATTTTCATATTAAAAATGAACGCAAACAGAAGCCAGTAATGGCTTACTTCATAAGCAAGACATACAGAGGAAGAAAACATTCACAAGCTCTTGCATATTCTTCCTTGCTATTTACATTTAAACCTGATAAATGGTTTAGGAATATTTAATACACATGGCAAAAATGCCATTAACACAATTCAAGCCCTTCCTCTAAGGACCCTCCCCACCATCGTTCCCAGCCGAGCTCCTTAATGCAGCTGCCAGCACCAAGTACTTTTGCAGAGCAGAAGGTAAAACCGTAGGTAGATGCAAATGGTTCATTTTTATTTTTTATAGTAAGATAAGCCACTGCAAATTGTGTTTATGGTTACCATGCAGGAAAAACCCCTTCACGTGAGCCCCAAGAACAGTAAGAACAGCTTTGTTTAGAGCCATGGTGTTTCCACCCTCACTCAATTTGGCAGGGGAGACCTTTTCTTCCTCACGTAGCAAACACCTCTTCCCCTCAGTCCTCAATTACCAGTATTTGGGAAAAAAAAAACAAAAACCTACAAACAAACATTTCCCCATTACACACGGACCTTCTTTTCCAGGGGTATTGCACAAGAAAGTAAGTTTTTCATATATATTGTTCCTAATTTAAATATTTTAACAGATCAGTCGAGATAGGGGAGGAGAAAAAAAAAATCCCAGCACTTTCTTTTAATACTCGCAACATTAAATTAAACCTCACAAAGCATGAACACACATAGCCCTTGTTATAAATGAGAAACAAAAGTCTCGATATTCAGCAAAATTTAGATTGTTTTATTTGATATAGACAGAGCAATGCAGCGCTGGGGAGTCGTGAGGGGTCACCGCCCACTCCACGCTCCACCAAACTTGGTTTGCAGCTCCTTTTTATAGTATGGTTTTCCTTACCGTAATCAATAATTGTTTTTTTTTTTGTTGTCATAATTCTGTCAGGTCAGCAGTGGAGGTCAAAGAAACATCCGTGGGACTGTTCTCCGGGTTGTTTGTCAAGTAACCATCTGGTCTTGGTAGATAAAGAACAGCACAAGTGGGAAGTCTGGTCTTAGCAGATAGGTTGCAATTGATTAGACAAAGGCAGGAAATCTGAGTTTGCAAAATCTTTCAGGTTGCAATTGATTAGATAAAGGCAGGAAATCTGATTTTGCAAAATCTTTCAGGCCGTGGAAAACCTTGTTTTACAAACTGGTATCAAATACAATTTATTTAGAAAATACGATATTTATAATAGGTGGATTTAAACAGAATGGTTTTAATCATCTATTTCCCTTTATCTAGGTCCATGTTTTTATCTAAGTATTCTGGTTTATACGAACTCCAAACTTCTATAATTAACACGAATCTTTTATCAATTATCACACCCTCAAATTCACAAAACCACGAATTTCTGCTGTCCCAACACCAGCTCCCTTTCCCCGCCCAAACCAGGCCCCCTCACGGAGCTGCCTCAACCTTCAGGCCTTACCTCTTACCTGGCTCCCGCCCTCAGCCACGAGGGATCCAGGCACAGGAAAATCCCTCAGCCACGAGGGATCCAGGCACAGGAAAATCCCTCAGCCACGAGGGATCCAGGCACAGGAAANCACCCCGCGGCCCTGAGGGATCCAGGGCCAGGAACACCCCGCGGCCCTGAGGGATCCAGGGCCAGGAACACCCCGCGGCCCTGAGGGATCCAGGGCCAGGAACACCCCGCGGCCCTGAGGGATCCAGGGCCAGGAACACCCCGCGGCCCTGAGGGATCCAGGGCCAGGAACACCCCGCGGCCCTGAGGGATCCAGGGCCAGTAACACCCCGCGGCCCTGAGGGATCCAGGGCCAGGAACACCCCGCGGCCCTGAGGGATCCAGGGCCAGGAACACCCCGCGGCCCTGAGGGATCCAGGGCCAGGAACACCCCGCGGCCCTGAGGGATCCAGGGCCAGGAACACCCCGCGGCCCTGAGGGATCCAGGGCCAGGAACACCCCGCGGCCCTGAGGGATCCAGGGCCAGGAACACCCCGCGGCCCTGAGGGACCCAGGCACAGGAACACCCCGCGGCCCTGAGGGACCCAGGCACAGGAACACCCCGCGGCCGTGAGGGACCCAGGGCCAGGAACACCCCGCGGCCTGAGGGCTCCAGGGACAGGAACACCCCACAGAAGGAGCAGCAGACCTACCCTGCTGCGCTGCCGCACGGGGAATGGCCGGAGCAGCCGCAGCTGCAGGCGGTGCCCTCGCAGCCCCTGGCGCGGCACAGCTGAGGGCACTTACCTGACTGCAGTTACCTGACTGCAGTTACCTGATTGCAGGGACTGCCATCAGCCCCTCGCTCTTGTTCACCTGCTCTCCCCTCTGTTCAATCCCTTTGTTTCCTCTGACTATGAGGGAGATAATATTCTGTTTTCTGTTGTATGATCCTTGTATGAAATGTCAGAGGAGTTGCTTGCTTTACTCCCAGTTGCCACTTTGAGTAAAATTAGCTCTAAAAACCTACCTAGTGCTGCATCGCTTGGACACAACAGAGGTTCTTCAAGTGTTACTGGTCTTTCACATCAGTCCAAAAAGATTGACAAGTTCAGCAAATGCAGGACAAACCCCCCTGTCTGAAGCTGAACCACAGGCTGATGGAGGGACCTGTGAAATCACCGAGTCCTGAAAGAGGAGATGCCCCAAAGGCCCCTCTGTCCTGTTGGCCATGCACTCAGGGCTGATCAGCCATTTAAATACTCCTGCAATGAATAAAAGCAACAGCTGCCATGTCTGAGAACTGCCATCATGTAAGCTGGCAGAAACAATTCCACAGAAATGGGGAGAAGATCAAAGAAGTGCTGTTTTTCCTTTGTACATATATCCCAGATGGACTGGGTAGGACTGTGGCCACATGAGACAGCTAAGTGTAGGTTTATTAAATTCACAGGTAGCCAGGTGTATGTATGTGAGGGCTGTGTTCACTGCATTTTACACTATTTCTAGTAAAAAGCTACACAAAATAAAGTCTGTAGGCTTTGGTGGTTTCTCTTGTTGCAAACAATTGTCTGCATGGTTGTTTCCCTTCTATCCTTCAATACAGCAGGTCCTTTCAGGGTACAGATAATATTTCCCATCCTTACTTTGAAAATGCTTCACTGACCATCCTTAGACCTTGATCTACTCTCCTTGAGTCAGTGAGAGTATCTTCAGTCCTTCAGTAGGGCTCACAAGAATGAAGCTTCGCTTTAAAGTCTTCACTGAGCCACCTTGGACTGGTTTTCTCTGCCCTCATTCATGTGGAGTCTTGTGGTTGCCACATTCTTAGTGATTTAGGAGAAAACCCACATGAAAAAATTGCTCAGTGAAAGCAGAAACGGTAAGGGTTCTGGAAATGTGATCCCAAGTGTCATTACTGAAGGCTGTATTGCAGCATTTACAATTCTGACTTGGGGAAAAGTCCACTCAGTGACTTACCCATAAAGGGGGATGGTACAGGGAACATGAGAAGCTTCCATACAAAGGTCTGGAAATATGTATTTGCACAGAACAAAAGGAAAATGAAAAATTTGCCTTAAAAGCCAAATGAGTTTAAAAAAATCATTTTCCTGGCCCAGAATTTACTGTGAATAGATCTTTTCAGAGCTAAGCAGTGCTAAGAAAACAAATGCTTCTCTGAAGCCAGGCTTCAGCTAAAAAAAGGTGTTCCTTTATTTCTTCTTCTCTCATAAGCTCCAACTCCTTTCTGTTGGTTCTGCCCCTTTCTTCTTACATTAATTGAAAAATTAAAAAAAATGAGTGGAGCTGGACAAGTTTGATAGTTGGGCTCGATTCTTACATTTGTAAAGAGGGTTTTTTATCAGAATGGCATCCACAAATTGAGAAAACAAACTAGAAATCTAACAACAACAAACAACAACAACCTTTGTGGTTTTATCTGACAGATTGAAAGAGGCGTGAAAACAGCCTGTCTCTCTAATATCCCTTTCCTATTTCAACTCACTTGGAAAAAAAATCCTTACACTAAATCAAGCTCATGGAATGTATTCTGACATCATCTCCCTATATTTAAAACAGATTTCCTTCTCATGTCATGCTGAAGTGATGTCAAACATGATTTTGACTTGAACCAAATTAGAGAGCTGGCAGCAGTTTCAGTGCTTGCTCTGCCAAACTGGATTTACCTGGAATCAGAAAGTCTTGATGGCACAATCTGAGAAAAGCAGTTTTGTAGGCCTGGTGGTTATGGACTACAAAATACACTCAACAGATAATAATAATAGTAGTAATAATAATAGTACTACTACTAATAATAGTAATAACAACAACAGAATGAAAATCAGTTATTCCTTACCTAAAAGCCTAGGACCACTTTCTGCGAGGTAATCAAGGCTGAGCTGGAGAATTCGGCTCCAATTTCCATCATTCCTGGCTGTATGGGATGTGTCACTTCTCCAAACATGTCTGCACACTTTGTATAACTTTTGTAACCTATCAATCACTGTGTTGTTTCTTGTTAACAGAGACCAATTTTTGTCAATATACTGCTAATCAATATGTTACAGGGGATGACTGCAACTGCATGATC
Source organism: Buphagus erythrorhynchus (assembly GCA_013400855.1). Classification (NCBI taxonomy): domain Eukaryota; kingdom Metazoa; phylum Chordata; class Aves; order Passeriformes; family Sturnidae; genus Buphagus; species Buphagus erythrorhynchus. Next base: position 297,295 of record VZTT01038873.1, on the reverse strand, counting down.
CCAAACATTTATTAATTCCATCAGAAGAAAGGCTGAGTATAAAAGCTCTAAATTCACCCAAAACACCCACAGGCTTCTAGATTTCATCCACTTTAATTTTGCATGCACAGGCTTTACCACAGAACTAAGGATTTATACACTGGCTACTTGCTTTGAATGAATTACCAGCAGAAGTCCAGTTCTGCTTAGAAAGTCAATGACATTCACAGCCACGAAACTGATGCTGTGTTTTTAAACACTCCAAGTATTGCATTTGTTTATCAGGCTTTATTGACAGGAACTCTGCACTCAAACCCAGGGCTGAGATAATTGGTCAGGGTCTATGACAGGATGTTAATTCACTTCTGCAGAGGAGAGGGATCTGTGAGGGTCCCTCGTTTTACAAATGCAACTACATGGTACATCCAGCAGAATTCCTAAGGGCCACAGCTCTGGAGAGCCACAGGGCTGGATGCACTCTCCATGCTGCTTCCTCTTAGCTCTTTCTGATTTTCTCTAGAGAGCTACTGAAAGGAAAAATAGCATTTCAAACACTTCATTGGGCAACCCCAGAAGTCTCAGATGGATGTCTGTGAGCATGTCTGAGTGAAAGCCCACCTGCAGAGCTCTAAAGCACCACCTTTTAAAATTAAGGTGATTTTTCTCCATCCTTGGGGCTGCTTAGCATAGACACTGTTCCTAAAGACAGAGAAGTCTGTCCCTGAAGAGCTGTTCTTCCAGCTACAAGTTGGAAATCCAGCCCTGGAGCAAAACATGAAATCTTAAGTGCCAAGATGCCTGAGTGCCTCCTGTCTTTCAGGGGATTCTCCCAGGCAGTATGTTCATGTGGGATTTAGAGGCTTAAGTGCACAGCTCCTTGAATTTACAAGTACAGCCACAAAAATCACCCAAGACACTGCTTTTTGTGTCATCAGAGTGCTACTGTTCACCACACCAAATCATGGCAATGCTTTTGGCCTCATAAAAACAGTGCATGGACACCACTCGTTTCATGGAATCATTTAGAATAATTTAGGCTGAAAAAGACCCTTTAGGATCATCAAATGCAACCAGTGCTTCCATCCCATGCTGGAATTCACTGGCAGGATTTCTTCATGTTAGCTGCCAATATTTCAGTCTGGAGACAGAACCAGTGGGTCATTCTAATGCCAGGCATTGACTGACAGAATGGAAATTATGGGCTAGGATTTGGGATTCATTCAGAATGCTTTGCTGACCTGTCTGATCAACAGCCTTTTACACTGTTAACATGATGAAATATTAGATGGAAAGCAGTGGACTGGAGTTAGCTGCTTACCATATTTCTGGTGAGAAACACAAGGTGACCTCACAATTAAAAACCTGACAAAATTTTAAAAATATACATTTTCAACTGTTATGTAGCTTCTCTTCAATGCTTGCTCTGTGCCCTTCATTTTCCTTGATTAGAGGCATGGACTGTGATCAGATTGTCTTTTCCTGGGAATGAAGAGAGCATCTGATACATTCTGGCTCTGAACCTCACTGGATTTCCCTGAAATGCCACTCAATAGAGACAATTTCCTGGATATCTCTTTTTCATTGCAGTGTTTCCAACTGTACCCCCTTACGCATGACTTTGTTTTTCCATACAGGAATATTTGCCAGGCTGCAGCGTCACCAAGAAAAGGTGACAAACTCCACCAAACCTCTGCAGAAAGGGTCAGTGTCTCTGTGACTCAGAGATTTTGTTGGGAGAAGTTGTTTAAAACTGAGTAAAGGTAATTGGGCTGAGCACAGGGAAGGGGTGAAAGGGCTCCTCACATATGAGGCTCAACTCTGATTTTAATGCAAACCACCAGAACTGTACCACCACTTAAAAAAGGTAACCTGTGTTTGGAATGATAAAAAGCCATTCAGAAGAGGCTGGGTAGACTGAAAAGGAAGAAATAGATTAATAGATCTCCATGTGAGCATAATTGATTTTGGGCATGTACTCCACAAACCCTTCACCAATGATTTATCTTCATTTGAGGGGTATGAACCGAGTTCAATCAGGTCCTCAGAGAGACATCCATCAAATGCATCATCAGCAAAAAGAAGCACTCCCTTCCCTTTCTATTTTATCTTTCCTTTTGCTTTCATATGACTTAAACAAAACAGGGGATCATTTTTCTTCTAAAAAATAAATAAATCACTGCTAGTTATTGAAGCAATTCTGGGACAAGTAACCCAGCAGTATATATAACAATTGAATTTTCCCTGAACAATGAATTTTCCCTGAACCATGAATTTTCCCTTTCTCTGGGTAGCAACACATCAGCCAAGAAAGTTTGGAAAGACATGAGGCAAAGGCTGCAGTAAGGGGTTTCAATAGGCTTTGGAAAAGATGGGGATAAAAAAGAACTAGAGGGGAATCATCAGAAAGCTGCAGCTAGGATTAAAATTACCTTAAACATTCAAATATGACAAAAGAGGATGGAATAAAAACGTAACAGTCAGGCATGAAATGTAAAAAATGTTATGCTATTTCCCAATCACTGTCTTTTTTATTTATCTACTTTTTCTGTACTTACCTAATAGTTCTGAGGAAGAGCAATCCACTTCTTTGAAATCACATTTAAGAAATGCATGGACAGCATCTGTTTCTAGGTGCGCAAGCTCATTGAAATAGGCACCTCATTCATCATACTCCACCCATCATTTTTTTGTGACATTAAAATAACACTGAACTCCATCAGGGCAGAAAGCAAATGGCAATTTTGGGAACATTTCCCCCACTACTTCCCTTGTTTTTCATAGTTTTTGGCTAATTATGTGGGTGCAGGAAGTACCTTTGATAAACACAGAGTTCAGACATTTGCAGTTCTGTACCTTCTTCCTGATGATAACTCAGACACATGGAAAAGCTGAGGTAGGAAGGCATCTTTGGTGATCCTGCAGTCCAAACACCTCTCTGTGCACAGTCAGAACAGGTTACTTAGGACTGTGTCCAGTTGGACAAAAAAAAAAAAAAAAAAAAAGCCCAACAACCAAAAAAAACCACCCAGCAATCAACAACTGAAATTCCCTGAAAATCAATTTATATCCACTGCCTTTTCCCCTGACAAGATTTTGCATTCAAAGCAACACAGGGCAGCAAATAAAAAAATCATTTCACTTTTTCTCTCAAGTCCAGAAACCCAGAGCTGCAGGTAGAACTGTCAGTGAGCTCTGAAGTCACACTGCCAGTCCCTATGCTTAATCTACAAAAATAATAAAATGTGATTAGTTACAATGAAATAAAATCCCCAAGTAATTGAGACAGATTCAGATTTAATTCATCTTTGCAAAGGAGTTGAAAAACTTGATGGTGAAAAAGGTAATTTTTCTTTCATAAAACAGCTCCCAGCATGAGAAAGTCTTTTTTTTTCTGTAAAAAAAATGACCTAAGCTGGAAAGAAATATCCCTCAACAATGAGAAACCTGATCCTGCATGAAAATGTAAGAAGCATAGGAATTAAATCAGTAAAATATCTTCAGCTTCTGGAAGACTGAAAATTGGGAATCATTCTGTGGTATTCTCCTGGAAAGCTTAACAGCACTAGTGAAGGGCAAGGTTTTCCTGAAGTTCTGGTAAAACATCCTAGAGAAAATAGCAGGGTTTAGACAACTATTCCTGTGTTATCTCTTAGATCTGAGAGGGGAAAGTGCTTATTGCTTCTGGCTCAAATGTGTGTGGAATACAAAACAATGTGTCTGTGGGTGGTACAGGGAAGGAGCTGGGGATGGGAATTCCTCCTCCAGCCACTGGCTGTTTCTGGTCCTGGGACAGATCTCCTGGCAGCTGCTCTCAATATTCCACTTTCCTGGATGTCACCTACACAGGACATGGGTTTTGGTGCAACTGGGGCACTGCTCCCCTGTATGTTTGGGGGACCTAAAAGCAAAGGTCTGTTTAATCACTACAATAAATTCTTTTGCAAAAAAAAAAGCAGAAATCAGTCTGATTTTTAAACCAGAAATACTCCCATTTGTGATCATCCAAGGAGTTTGTGGCAGAAATCATGTTCCATGGCATCCATGGCCAAATGTTTTGCTCTGAGATTATCCATGGAGAATAATTGTATTCAGCATTTAGTCTGCTGTTTTTTACAGACCAATACATTTCAAATTGACGATTTCAAAAGGCCAAACACCAAAATCTGCAAATAATTAAACTTAAAAACTACACTGGTCAACTATTTCTCCAAGGCAGTTGCCATGAACTGAGCTGTCTTCTGTGTGTGCAGGGACCTCAGCTACACAATGCCCTCCCTGTTAGTACTCTACAAAGAAGTAGCAAAATGAAGTTTTATTCACCATACAAAATCTTCTATTAAAAATTATGGTCCTTGCTTTCTATTTTATGAATATTTAAAATCTCTAAGTGCATTTTTTATGTGCTCCATCACTGAATACCACAATTCCCTTTGTGTTCAATGTGCTGATTTATTCCCGCTGACACCAATAATAGGTAATAGAAAAGACACCACAGCATAATTAATTACCACGGGTGTTAATTAGATGTTACACATGGGAACAAGACAGATGGCAAGACAAACAGGAGTCAGACAGACAGGTATGGCTGAGTACCTCACACTGTCCTGGAAAGATGGATGATGCCTCTCTAGGTGTGTGAGCTGATAGGGAATGACCTTCGCTGATGGAGAAGACACACTGTGGTAAGAAATATTAATGATGAGACAAGTACCAGAAACTTCAGGTACAGGAGAGATGTAAAACCAAAGGAACAAGCAAATATTTCCTCAGCCCCAGTAATTGAAATAAATGGACCATCCCAGCTGAGGAAGGGGATGGCATCTGCAGTGACTGGCAATGATGCCGTGCTGAAGGATGGCTGGTGGCTCCCCACAGCTGCTGCTCACTTTGCTGAATCGTCTCCTGGTAGGAAGAGTGGTAACATGCCAAAGGTTTCTCATCCTTCTTTTTTCTCCCCTCTAATTGCTATTTTACTTTTCAAATAATTGACAGAGGTTAGTTATGCATTTTGTATTAGCCCAGAAGAGCTGTGGCAATGGGGAACACAACCCAAGCCCTTCCATCCCAGCTGCTGCAGGATCAAAAGATGGACTCTGTGCTCCTCCCTCCTGGCTATCCCATTACCATGACCCCAGTCCCTGGCAGTGAAAAGAGACAAGAAAGAGCAAAGGAAATATTTCCTTTGAAGCCCTTGCAGGAAAATACATCTCCTAACCACAGAGTTTTTAAATGTCATATTCACACAATCTGGTAGATGAAATTCAAGTGAAGGGGTTGCCCTTTCTAACAGGAAGGGATGTGCAGTAACGATATCCAGGTGCTGTGCAAGAGATCAGAACAAAGTGATCCCCAGTTTGTTTCCACAGGTCCCCTGTCCCCTGTCCATGCTCTTTCCCACCCCAAATAAGCAGCATCAGTCCCACTGGGTTTGGTAATGATGTTTACAAGGAACAAGAGTCCTTGGCTTTCTGAGCCTCCCCTCACCTATTGCCTGAACTGCCACGTGCAATCCTGCATTTAAAATGGATACCAACACGTTGTGTCAGGCAGCAGAGAGCTCTGCCAGCTTGTGATTTACTGATTTTGTCTGGTGATCCACTGGGTGGGAAAATCCCAGGGATAGCCCAGGGATACTGGGCCCCAGCCTCAGCTCCCACTGCAGCTCTGCACCCACCAAGGGGCTGGGACAGGCTTTGGTGTGACAGCACTTTTAGGCTTTCTGTCCTGGGACAAAAAAAATCTTGTGGTGGACTCCATTACCTCCCAGCTAAGGCTGATGTCCCTCCCAGCTAAGGCTGTCCCTGTCTGTCTGTCCCTCTGTGCTATGTGAACTCAGAATAAATGCCCAGTTCCTGCCCTACTGGAGATGACAGTCAGCAGATCCTCACCCCAGGGGCTTCTCTTATCCCTCTTTAGCATTTGTAGACAGACAAAAGTGATCACAGCTCTTCCTTCACCCCAGGGGATTTCACCAAGCACACCTCTATGCCAAGCCTGGCATGTTGCTTTCGTGATTGTTTGGATGAGGCAGAATTTATTTGATAGAAAGCCAAAGCAGAGCCAGGTTTAGAGCCACTTAGAGCACAGCTCACCCACATCTTTATCCTTACAAACATCGAGGCTTGGCAGGGCCAACACGTAATTAAACAGCCAGTCTTGGCAGTTATCAGTAAAAAAATGCTATTGTTCTCCAGAAACTTTCTCCATATCCTAAAAAAGATCAGGTTTTCCATGTTACATCCAATGATTTGCTCTCAAGGTTTTCTGTGCAATTGATTTCCACTCGGCCAGAAAGCAGCTAATCAGCTGAAGGCTCTGTGGTGGGCAACTTGACAGACAGTTAATAGCTTTAAAAACATTTTTTCTATGACCTGTCAAAGTTATTTAAGTTTTCTTCAAGGTTTGTAATACAGCTTTATGCACTGATTTATTTAGATTATTTTCCAGTATACCTTGAAAATCATGGAAAATAGAAATAAATGGATAAAGCATGGAGTGCAAGGATGTGTTGGCTTCATGTAAGCACAGAAACAATATGAGTCAAATGTAAAGAAATTGGAAAACCATCAGCTTAAGCATAATAAATTACTGTATTACTGAATAACATGAAGAAAAAAAACACATGTGCAGCTCAGAGAGAAATGTGGATTTTTCATGAATCTTACAGAAAGATGTGATCATTATCAACTGCACAGTATTTTAAGATGACTGTTAACATGTAAAGTCTTACAGAGATCTCACATTCATCTCCCTGCTTTCCTTCTCTGAGTTTTGAGGGAAACCCCACCTCCCACCCAGCAAGGAAAGCTGAGGAAACTTCAGATGGAAATCTCCAGCTGATGTATTAGAGCTATAAAACTCAGCACGTAAATTGTTGCATGGACTCTTATACATTTAGTGCAGCAATCCTGGGATCTCTATGACAACAATCCCAACAGATGCTCTCTGAATCCTGCTGCTGCACAAGGCACTTACTGTGCTTCTAATGGGAAAACCATTATGCTGATTCCCACAGATTATTTTTGGAGTGGGAAATTACTTGTTACAATATTTTACTAAAAATATGGAGAGGTGGTTGCACTGAAACACGTAAAATGAACTAAAATTGGAGATATCTGAGTACAGAAACAAATGCAGGAGCTCATGGTGATGTCAGTGCTCTCCTGCCCCTCCCTTCTCTCCTATGTAAGATCATTAGGAATTGACTGGTTTGGGCCCAGATTAGCCCCAGGAAGCCCAACCTGCAGTTCAAGCTGCATGATGGTCCAAATTAGAATTAGAAAAGAAATCCCCTCCCCTTCCACTCTGGCTGGGCTGCTCACCAGCCATATCCCTATTTGCCCATTTATTTATGATGGGAGATCAGTGGAGAGTTGCTCCAGTTTTGTTCCATGAGACTGGAAGCAGTCAGAGGTGTCTGTCAGTCCCTTGGTCCCTTTGCCAGGCCAGTGGCCACGTGCACTGCTAAAGACACAGGCAGAGTCCTTTAAATGGCTCAGCCCACAAAACCCCATTTTCTTTCTTTTACTTTTCTGAAATAGGAATGGATTGAAAGCAGCCTCCCCTGTTTGCAGCAATGCCTGTTTCCATGGCACCCAGAGCAGCAGCTGATGGCCTTGTTATAACAAAAACTCTAATAAATTTCAACAGATTGCTGAGAATCGCTTTTTTTTTTCCTCCTAAACCCAGACAACCCTCCCTTCCTGGAACCACCTCCTGTATCATCCAAAACTCTATGGTGAAGTCAAACTCTTCATAGTGATGAGAGTTTTTAAACAAGAAATAAATTGAACATGCATCCCTCAGAGAGAAAGAGAGGGAAGGAAAAAACCCAAACCTTATCGATTTTTCTTAGTTATCATGGACCTGACAGAGCTGTAAATATGTTTGTCTGATGAGTCCTACCTGCAGCATCTGTTCACAGCCACTGAAAAGCAACCATGAACAGCTCAGAGACAGAACATCTTCTCCCCTCAACTGTGCTCCCAAAAAGCTGATAAGCTGCTGTGCTGCCCTGTGAATTTTTGAAAAGAGATTAATGAACATGGGCATTTTACACTCTAATACACTTTTCATCATTCTGATATTCATTTCTGTAAAAACTCATAAATATGTAGCACTGTCTTTTACTTCTTTTTAGGGTCTTCCATCCCAGGTTGAGTGATTTTTAGATTTCTTTGGTTTCTAAGGTGTTGATCCTGAGGATCCTTTGATTTTATGTACAATTATAACTGATTGAAAATTGAGGAGCATTTATGATACTGGGAAAAGCAGTGGAAGAGAACTAGCTTTTCACATTTGCAAAGGTAACTGAAAAAAAAAAATCTGTGCATTTTCCCTCATGCTTTTTTAATTATCCTGGTGACAACCTGTATTACACTGGCCTGGGAAGAAAATCAGATTTCAAAACTGAGTAGAAAACCAAAAGCAGTATTCAAATGACTGTGAGGAAAGAAAAGTAGAGGAAGCAGTACAAGCACTGCATTTGAGAATTCAGTATTATGGAAGATTCTGTGCTAAATTCAGAGGAGCTGTTTGCTGAGCATTACCAAGTTCTTATGTTAAAGGGCATCAATAAATGTTTGACCTGAGCATTTCTCCACATCCTGTTCTCAGTTCAGTGCCTGTTACTGCATCTGCTCTACTCTCTGTACCTCAGCAACTCACAGATGGTGACCCAAGACTCAAAACATGGCTTTTCCCAAAGAACCTGCAATTCAGTTAATGAATACCACAAACAGTAGATCCTGCAGAACCACAGAACTGCATATTCCTAAACATGTCTTCTTAGCACACTGTGAAAAATACGACTGAAAAGCCTCAACTGAATTTCAAAGAGAAACCACATTTAGATATTAACATTTCTTTATGTACAAATCTTGCCAAAACTGTCCTACAGGTAACTACAGAGAAAAATGGCCAGAAATAAAACCACATGAGCTTAACCAAACATCATCTCAAAGGAAATTATCTTTGGGAGCCACAGGAAGGAAAATATGGATAGGGAATAAAGTGAGACTGCTGTTCTTTAGGAACAGTAACTTAATCACAACAGTTACTGACAGGTCATTTCGCTAGGAGAAATAACATACATTAAAACCATAGAAGAGTTTCTCAGTGTTTTGGGAGACACTGCTGTAACACATCTAAATTATCACTAAGAGGTTAGAACTGCACTTTGGCACCCCAGGCTCTACCATATGGTTTGCATCCTCACTTCTTGAGGAGCTGCACATGTGTTCTGCACAGGCACAGGGAGTGTGTTCAAAGAAAACACAGCCCCAGCAAGTCTCCGTTTCATCCACAAAGGGCTTAATAAAATGACTGCAATTACTCCAGTTTAGCACATCATTATAAATCATTTTGCAGCCCTAATAGTCTCAGGTTCAGACATTAAAAGGACAATAAAACTGCTTAGGAAGTGTTCTCTCCACTTAAGAAGCACGATGGAATTCACCAAACTTACTTCAGCTTCTGCAAAAACGCCAGGAATGTTAATAAACTGAAGTGGTTGAGGAGTCTATTAATTTTGGATAGTGTGATTTATATTCTGATGCTCTTTAGAAAGTTTCCCAGACAAAACTCCTCACTGACTGATTTTGTGCCCTGTTCCCAGCACTCCAGCACATTTTCTTCCACTCCCTACCCTGGAATGGAGTTTTCCCCTGGAGATGAGTAGCCCCCTGCAAACCCTTACTTACTTGCTGGAGGGGTCCAAGCAAACATGCCAGTGCTGGAGTATTTTCCTCCAAATGTATGGAAAATATGACCAAGCAGCTTCCTCCAAGGCCTTTTTGTTGGATAATCCTAGACAGACTTCTCCTAGCTGTGGGCATCCCAAAAATCCCAAAACATCCTGCCTTCAAGCCATTTAAAAAACTGCCACCCTGCTGACTGAGCTCCACCTTATGGATTTCTGTTTTTCATCTTTCCTGTTTGTTTGACAGACTGAAAGATTGAAACAAGCAAGGGATTACTGTTTGGTTTGTTTTAAAATGCTGCAAAAACTCATTTTGCTGACATGGCACACGACCCACACTGCAGGGAGGGACACTGTGCTGCTGTCACCATTTTCGCCATGACACCTTTCCCACCGGCTGAGCAGGACATTATCCAGTATCACATCTTCCTCTCAGCACAGCCCTTCCTCACCTCACTGAAAGCATCCCAGCCATCCTGTAGATCTGTGCTGGCTAAATGGCAAAAAGCTGCACTTTCTGTCCCCTCCATCAGGTTCCTCTGGTGCCATGGGGGCTTTAGATCAAACCAAAGCCATATAGTTTGTTCTGAAATTATATACCCTGAATTTTCAAAATGCATCCCTGCAGCAAAGTGTATTAAACACCACTGAGAGAATATTAAACAACTCCAGAAAGAACTGGCATTCTACCTAATTTCTGTCTCAGGCAGGTAAATTATTAGGAATTTGCTATCAGAGAGTAAAACATTTCAATCTTCCACAAGATAATAGTAGTAAGATGTGACAACAACCATAATTTGTGCATTAGGATAGATCAAAGGAGCTGTTTAAGGGTGTGACAGTGGCTCATTTGCCATGGCAGAGTGTGACATTTTGTAAACCTGTGACATGGCTCAGGCTGTGCTGTGCTGTGATTGCTGCACGTGCTCCTGTCCTCCTTCTCCCTGCCTTGCTGGGGAAAGTAATTCCTACACTTTCAACTATAAACCAAAATAAACGAGAGGGAGAGATTATTTGTGTTTGATATGTTCTGCTTCTCACCACTCTGTAATTTAATACAGTGGTGCTGCTCCACACAACTGATGTGATTTACTGGACTCTCTAGCAGCTAATGTTTTTATTTTGAAATTGTTATCTTATTGATTAGATTTTTCATATACTTCACATTTACTTGCTTCTATCTCCTCCAAAACACTTTCCACACTTCATTTTGTCCACAGTGCAGTTCTACCTACTTAAATATTATAACACATAATTTTATACAACATGGAATGAATACAAGGTTCATGGTCAATTTGAAAGATTAAAAGTAAGATTTAAATTCTCCTGGCTGAAAGTGACTTCTGAAAAAGTTAATTATTCCTCTTTATCTCAGATTTACCCCTTAAAGCTGTCTGCTAAATCACAAGAGATCTGAAAGGATTTCACTCTTCACTCCTGGCCACAGAATGGCACAGCAGAATTTTAAAAGCTCAAGTAGTGTGTGAAACGTGAAGAGTTATTGCTACTATTTACAAAGTACCAGGAGCAAGTCCTGCTTTCAATTATTCCTGAAGATACTCCACTGAGTCTGATCCCCTATTGCCCTGCATAATATATACATTTAAATCTACACAAAGTGGGTTAGAAAGCACTCCTGGTCTGCTCTGCAAACATTTCAGTTTGAAGTGACACCGATAAAGAGCCACAAGAGAGACACTTGTTTCTAAAAAAGATGCTTTAGGCTAACAGAAAATATTATCAATAAACCTTCTGTGCATTTGAGGAGGGGAAAAATAAGCTGTATTTCTAACGTGCCCTGTCAAGGCAGCTGGCTACAGTTCTCATTGGGTTTAATGGGATGTATTTGGTTTCTGCTGAAAACAGAGTGGAAATGGAACATCAGTTTCACAGAATATGTTATTAACATCTCTTATCTCAGAGATAATTATCTCATATAATATGATTTCTGGAGCGGTATTAGCCCTGGAAAATCCCAGAGACATGCAGCCTGTGGCTGGGAGAGGTTAAGCACAGTACTCACAGAGACAGAGAGCAGAGGAGCAGGAAAAAGACCTGCTCAGGTCCTCAGGGAGCTGCTGCCCTCAGCCCTTGGGCTCCCTGCAGAGCAGGTTCAGGCCTCAGGTGGGCATGAGGAGAAGGATTGATCCTGAGAGCCACCTCCTGGCTGGACAGGCTGGGGCAGGTGACCATCTCCTCTTGGCTGGACAGGCTGGGGCAGGGTGACCATCACCTCCTGGCTGGACAGGCTGGAGTGGGGTTACCATCACCTCTTGGCTGGACAGGCTGGGGCAGGTGACCATCACCTCTTGGCTGGACAGGCTGGGGCAGGGTGACCATCACCTCCTGGCTGGACAGATAGGGGTAAGGTGACCATCACCCTGCTGGGGGGTCAGGGTGGAGAGAAGGTTCAGCGCTACCTGAGGGCCACCCACAGGACTGCAGAGTGCCAGCACTGGGCATCAGCCAGGGTGCTCTCAGGAGAGTCCAGCACTCACATCTGGTTCCAGTGGGCCTGTCCAGCTCCAGAGGCTGTGGGAGCCAGCAGAACTGAGCCCTTTTGGGTGCCTGACCTGTGGGAACCCTCCTGCAGCACACAGTGCTGTGTCAACGACATGAACGGTGTCAACTCTAACACACAAGGAAAATCCTGAATTCTCTACAGGAGCAAGGGGAAAGTTCTGTGGGATGTGCAGTGAAAATGATCTGCTGCTCGTACACGTGATAAAAAACTGCAGGGTTGAATTGGGGTTTGACAGCATCCTTATAAGAGAACGTTGCAGGAGGAGGTTTCTGTCAGCTCTGTGACGTGGCCTTGGCAGCAGCCAGCACTCATTAGCTCAGCAGCCCATCAAAGCCTCACTGCCTCCCCCACATCCTTCCCCAGGCTTTGCTGCCAGGGAGCTCTGCAGTAACTTTGGCTTTCCACAAGCCACTTGGGGTGACAATCCAGACTCTCTTCTGTCTGAATCTCAGAATCCCTTCTCTTGTCTCTGCTTGTGGCCAGCAGAGCCCACAGAGCTTTGCACCCTTTCCCCAGGCACCTCCTGCTCCCACAGGGCTGCAGGTGAGGTCACCTGGCACTGCCTGGGACTGGGAGGGACACCTGGGCACCTGCTGGAGCCACAAAACTGCCTGGCAGGAGGAAAGGGGGAGCAGGATGGCTGCAGAGGGCTCACATCACTCATCTCCATGCCACAACACCCATGTCCATGGCAGAACAAGGGTTCTGGCACCTTGCACAGCGTGAAGCAACACGGGAACATCTCCATGATGGTTCAGGCTGATGGTAACAGGATGAAATGTTTCCATGTTATCTAATTAGGTGTCACTTCATAAATAAGTTAGAGCAGTACAGGATGTTATAATGCAATCATGCTGTAACTAACCATTTTTGTCAATCCTACAGGAAAAGAGGCAGGGTTGAAAGTAAGTTGCATTCCCAGCACTGCCTGTTCCTCCCTCCTCCTGCACAAAAAAACAGGGATGCCTTCTGGCAAGAGAAATGGAATCAAATAGCTCCAGACATCTGTGAGCCTTGTAATGGAGATTATTTTCCTAGAAATAAGACTATGGGTTCCACAAAAAAGTATTTTGGCTTTTCAAGCAATAGGATACCAACAACACAGCAATGAAATTATAAATATAGAGATGGGGGAACTGCTTGCAGTAGGGTGTTAAATGGATTCATTTGGCCTCTTGGTTTTTCTTTGTTAATTCTTCATGAGCTGATTTGAACAAATACTACTTATTTGACTACTAATTCATGCAAAGATGTTTCTATCTATAGACCACTTGCAAATGATGCACTGCTACTGCAGCCTCACACAGTAAACAATCACATCAGTGATATATTATGAACTCTATTTCCTGATCAGAGACTCACTGAAAACTAAGATGAAGCACACAAGAAGTGTCACATCTCTTGTGACCAAACTCCTGACCATGGGGCTCAGTGAGAATTCTCATCTCAGTGCAGTTGTTCTCATATATTCCCAGATTCTTGGTGCAGACACACTTTTGTATCAGTACAACTGGCTGGAATGATTCCCATTAAATCCCCAAATGATGAGTTTTTGGAGCACCACTTTCAAATAATATTACAATTGCGAATGTAATGTGAAGTTTGTGACTACAGAATAAATCCTGCTCTGTTAAAATAATAAACAAAACTGACAGGATATTAAACTGAGTTTTCATGAAAACAATTCTCTGTGGTCTGTGCAGGTTCCTCAGCTCAGAGCTTGATTAGACAATGCCATTGAGAGCAACCAAGAGCTAACCAAGAGCTGGGGGGGAGAGCAAGGAGTCCAAGCCAATTCCACCCCAAATGATTTTTGTTTGCTCCTCTTTATCTGTGTTGTTTTTTCCAACACTGCCAAACACACATGACTTTGACACAAAATTGCCAGAAGGTTTTTAATTTATGAGACAGAAGCAGGAAAACTTCAACCAGTAAAAAGCCACAAAACCAAACACTAAAGGTTAAGCACAACCCAAAAAGGACTGAACAGTCAACAAGCTGATTCTCTGTAGGTGATAAACTATTAGTAGATACAATAATTTAAAAGTTAGTCTTTTTAATTCTTCATGTTTTGTCCCACAGAGCTTTTGCAATTGCAAGGAATACTTGTGAAATACATTATCCATGGGAACATTCCACGTCTGTCTCTATGTGGGGCTGTAATGCTTTTGTCTCCTGCTGTTTACAAATAAACACATAACAAAAGAGATGAGAGCAGCTTGTGAAAGAACAAGGAACAATCTCAGGCTTTACACTGCCACATTGTTCAGACCTGTTAGAAAACAGACTTCAAGAATGAGGGGGGACTTTGTAACTAACTGCAGCCTCCCTAAGCCCTGCACCCAGCCTTTAGAGATAAGGCAGAACCTGGCAAACTGGGATGCCATAATTGTACTGCTGGGTGGAATTTATCCATCCTAATAATACACTTACATTGATGCCAGTCCCTGAGCAATAATCTCCAGACTCCAGAGTCTCATCTGCATAATTCAAGCACATGATTAAGATGACTGGATATTTCCTGGGGGGAATACTTAGATTTAGGTTCAGTGCTCAAATTTTTGCTCAAACTGCTCAGATTTGCAACAGACAGAACTAGTTTCTAGACATATCAAAACACACAGTAAGTAACAAATTTCAGATTTTGGGGGAGGGACATATTCATATCAGTATGACAGTAAAGCATTTATACTGCAGCTGATTAGGTTCTTCACCCACCCGTGAATGAATCAAATTTCAATCAATTTGATATAAAGCATTTTTACTCTTCCTTATCCCTTTCTATCTTTTAATAAGCATAGAAGTTTTCCACTCCTGCTAGAGTTTTGATCATCTATCCCTGTATTGCAAGGGAAATCTGTAACTTTTACATTTTAATGTTTTTCATCTTTTGAGTGAAGTTATTACCTATTTTCAACCATATTTATTCTTTATGCAAGTGCAGCCAAGATTTCTTTCAAAATGTCCAAGAATCAAATCAATTACAGATCTGGCCTACTAGGAAATTCTTTCAGGATCTGATACACAGAACACAGCAAACACTCCAACAAACTTGAAAATTCTTTAAGGGGATATAAACAACAAACTAAAACCTTGCTGGTTTAGGCAACAGAGGATAGAGACACTGATGGAGAATTTCACCAACATGGTTGGTAAAAGTTATCAGCAACCCTACTGAGGGAAGCACAAAGTTAGGAGGATTTCCTTTGCAAGAATAAACAAGTGAAAATACCTATTCTATCCGTGTTTAGAGTTGTACGTCCCACTCTGGTGGACAGGAGACATCTCCCTCTCACAGAGCCTGTAAACCACAGAAAGTGCAATTTCACAATAATCAGAATTTTTAAATTATGGCAGATTCAGGCAAGAGCAGCAAATTTTCTGAAGGATTCACTTGTGGAAGTGAAACTAATTAATTTGGAGGACTGTAAATGTCTGCTCAGACTTCTGGCTGAACCTTGAGGCATTCTTTGATCTCCAGGGAAAGACAGAAGAGGCAGGGATGTGCATGAGCTGGGGGCTGGAGCAGTGCTGGAGCGTGGGGATGTCACCCACACACTGCAGAGCCCCTGTCACCTCATGGGGTCTGGGAGAGCTGGAATACAAACCTCTGCCTTACAACCTCCACACAGGATTGCTGAGTCTCCACCTGTCCCCTTGGACTGGGGCTTTTGGGTTCAGCTGTTGGTTTTACTTACACTTTGAATCCCCACAGCACAGGGGCAGAGGATTGTCCCTCTGCTCCAAGCCATGCTTCACAACTCTGCATCATTTTGAGTCAGTAAAAGTCACAATTCACCTGAGACTTTCACAGGCATCACACTGACCCAAAGCAATCCCTTCAAAATTCTGGGAGCATTTGCAGCATCCTTATTATTCAGCATTTTTGAGCTGCTAAATCTGGGAACAGCTGTGGATAGATGCTTGGAGGATTAGGCTGTACTTTGCTAATAAGACCTGACTGCAGCATCTCAGGAAACAGTGAAAGTCATTCTATAAATAGTGAAGGTTTCTGTTACAAAATGCTTTTACATATATTAAATCAAGATACTATAATTAAAGTAACCATTTCAGAGTAATGGGTAATAAGGAAAAAGTCATTAATAATCTCTTACCTTGTGTGGCTCTGGGAAAAGAATCTCATTGAGTCAAGCTAAAAACACTCTGAAATTGAAACAAAATAGTTATATTTTCATTGGTTTAAAATAAATTACTGGTAGAGAAAATGATAAGGGAAACATACAAGTCTATTAGTAATCCACACTGCTATAGGTTTTCTAAGCTTTTTCTAAGCATATCACAGTATTTTCATAATCACAATCAAAATAGCTGGTTAAGTGAGTGATGCAATTTAAATTACAGAATTAAAATGTTTTAACTATTTTCCTGCAGATTTGGAACAGCTCCTTAAAGCATCTGAAGTGCCAATGGAGTGCCAGGATTCTCTCCAGTCAGTGATTGTCTGCTGTTTGCAATCAGTCTCCACTTTGTCACTCTGCTTCCAATAAAATATTAATGTAATCAGATGAAATTATCCCCCTTCCAGCCCCACGTGTCCTTTGGAGTCAGTGTTGTGTTTGCTACTGCTCAAAGTGGGACTCCAAGGAAGCAAGAGATCAAAAGGTGACAATTTAAAAATGATACTTGAAGCAGCATTTTTAAACACATCATGGCATTATAAAGTACAGAGTCACTCTGTCCTGTTCCTGAGATCCCAGAGGCTTCCTGGTGGTGGGGAATATTTGAGATCCCACCACACTGTTGCTTTTGTCCAAGCAGGCCTTCAATTGACAGCAATAAAGCTGGAAACCATGAACATCAAAAAATCTGTAAAGAAATTAAGTTACCTTAACAGCACAGTGCTGTAATTAGTCACAATTAGTGGAGCTATAAATTGTAAGTGAATAAAAATGAGGCTTAGATAAAGATAGTGAATTTGACTAAAAATGTTTCTGTTAGAAAGATTTGACCTTCTTACCCATTAAATCTGAACATTAATCTACAGATGAAAATCAAGTTACAATTGAGCAGAGACAATTACATTTCAATTATGGTTGACAGTAAGCTCAGGTTTCAAATCTAATACAGTTATTTTGTGACCTCGGGCACCTCATCTAAAGTCCTATCCATCTCTAAATGAAGATAATACTTCCCTGCCTTTGTGAAGAGCTTTGAAACCTTGGCTGAATTGTTATTATTTATGTGTGCAGCCCTGAAAGCATAACTCAACAGGATGCCTGTGTTTGCACATCTGAGCCTGGATGGTATTGTGAGCAAAATATTTACTCTATCTGCACCCAAATAAATTTTGCTGGAAATATTGCAGCAGATGACTACTAATACTTTGCTTGCCTGCTTGTTTTTCCAAGAGAATCCTAAATAAAGCTCTGGATCCTTCCAAAATGTATGTATTTGACTTCTGTCACAGAAATCAATCCACTGAAATCCATGGGACTGGTCACATGCCTCTGTTCAGGCTTAAGTGCAAAGCAGCAGCACAATCACAACTTAAGGGAGCACCAAATACCAAATCCACTTTTAATCCATGCAAAGTCATCCTACACCAGCCCCACCCTGATGCCTTTTTCCCCATGTATCCCAGTTTGTCACACCCCCACTGAAGTCTTTGGATCAATGTCTGATTAACTTCATTGACAGATGAAATACATGAGTTTTGCATTCGCTACAGATTCTGGCTGTCCCCTAAAGAATTGCCTGATCTCATCCTCTGGGGTTTTAAAGAGTTCAATAAGAAGAAAAGGAATTAAGTGTTGAGTATTGGCAGGGTTTGATAGATACAAATTAGTAGTGATGACACCAGTGAATATGCTGTCTAATTAAAAAGAGGAAAAAATAAAGATTGGTAAAAAGAAAAGAAAAGAAAAATTAAAGATTGGAAATGTATAAGCATGAAAGAAAGAGCTCTCTTTGAGGCTCTACCCTTAGAAGTTATTAAATGACCTCCCCTCAAGCTCGGGAGCACTGCCCTGTTTCCAAGGGACAGCTGTACTCGTGAGAGAGGGAAGGTCACGGCAATTCAGCAGCGGAGCACAGGGCAGGGGAGCACACCCAGGGTGTCACTGGGAGTGTGACAGCACAGCCATGGGATCAGCTCATTGGTGGGGCTGCACAGACACCCTGAGAGGCCTCTTGCTGAGGAAGCCCCTCAGCACTTCCTCTCTGCTGGAGATTGTGTGAGCAACAGCTCCAAAAATCTCAGGCATGAACTGTGGCAAGATGGAACATGGGGGTTCTTTTCCTTTTGGATTTTCTGCTTGCACAGTCCAGGCGCTGCTTCCCTCTTCAGCTGCAGACATGGCTCACACAAAATCACCATTCCAAGTGCCCTGACATGTAAACTGACTGAACAGAGAGCCAGGCTTGTAAAATGCGCTAAATTCTCAAGGCCTCACTCCTGGAGAAGCCAGAGAGCACAGCCCTAGTGCTGAAATCCAGGAACATCTTGGGTTGCTGTTCACCAATACCTGCCTGAAGCTGGTGCAGGCTGACTTGTGTTGCATTATCAGTTTTCACATTTAGGAAAGATTTTCCTGACTCCCAAACTGCTTGTGCCATTCTGAAAACAAGGAAGAGGAGGTGTGCCTGCAATATATCCTGCATCACCACTGCTGGCTTGCTGTGACAATAAGTGCTGGCACACAAATATCAGCCATTTCTGGGAGTGAGGCATTTTTCTCACCTCCTGAGAAAGGGATGGAATATCCCCTCCTCTAATGAAAGTGATTGTTCTTTCATATTCTTAAGCCTTCTGGGTTGTGTTTTATAGCCAGCAGCCAAAAAAAGCTCCAAAAGGAGTCTTCAGAAGTCAAATAAAAGCCAATGTGTACGTGAAGGTCGCATGCACACTCACCAGGAGCAGCTGGATTTCTGCATTGCAGCTGAAATCTAGATTATGCTTCAGGTTTCCTCTGCAAGCCCCCAGGGAGAACATTGCTCACAGAGATGCAAAATTAAAACTACAAGTTCAATGGATTTCTTGCTCATTGGGTACGAAGGCCATGAACAGCGTGATGCACTTGCATACAATAAATAGAAATGTTTTCGTTTAACAATGACTCTGCTGTTACCAAGAACACCTTTAAAGCTTTCAAAATATATTTGCAAGATTTCCTCTTTTGCACTGCTATAAGCAAAAAGCAATGCAGAGCAAGTCAGTAACTGGCTGGAGCTCAGAATGGAGCCAACATCATCTCTGGCAGAACCTTCTATCACTTACAAGGAGTGAATGACACACAGGCAAAATTAAAAGTATTACCTAGGAGGGAAAGACCTAAAAAGTAGCCCAGGGCTATAGAAAAAGCCATAACTGTGTCAAAACAACAAGTCTGAAGGGAAATAAAAACATGCAGTAGAAGCCCAACTCTAAAAATGGAATTTTCCAGTTTTTTTCAGTTTCTTAAACTTCTCTGAAAGCCAGAGGAAAACTTAGAATGAAAGAGGCATGTGATGCACCTCCAGCTTTCAGTCTGAACTGCCTGCAATGCATCTCCTGCTGAATTGGCCACTCTTATCTAAAACTGGGGCTCTAAACTCATGACAAAGATCATTTACATTATTATGAGTCACATGGAAAATCATCAATCACGTTCCAGAGGGCTATATTAAAGTATAAATATGCTTAGAAATGTATATAGTTCAATATTGGGTTTTTTTTGGTGGTAGTTTTTCCATGTATGTGTGTGCCAATGTCTGAGGAAATACATGGTCTTCAGAAGTATTAAGTTTTTTTCAGAGCTGTGACAGAATCTCCTATATGGCTTCTAACTTTGTTTAGCTGGAATTTATAGCAACATATATTAGACAACATTCAAAGCTTGGTAGCTGTGGCCAGATTCCAGTTTTTCATCAGTAAAATGAAGGAATGCAAACTTTGTTTTTTTTTTTTCTGGTGTTTGTTCAACAGGAAATAAGATGAGAAGAGGTAAAGGAAATGAGTACAGTACTCTTTTCTTTTTCACAGGAAAAAATTATTACCGAATATGCAAGTTGAACTGCATGACTCCAATTATTTGCTACCTAAATCTCATCCATTTTCTTCTGTAGAGTGATTTAATTGAAGAACAGCTCCCCTGGGATCATTCCCAGGCTGTCCAAATGTGTCTCTGGGTCACACCAAAGAGCACTTGAGCAGGTAAAATGACAATTCCAGGGGCTGTCATCAGGCAGAGCACTGAGAGCCTCATTCTGGCAGTCTGTTGAGATGCCCAAATCTCAAAGTTAGGCCTGTGGCATTAAGTACATTCCAGGCCAGGACAAGCATGCTGTGGAGCCTGCGGGAGCTGTAGGGAAACAACCTGATACTGCTCTTTCTATGAATTTTAAGAACTGGTACTTCCCTGCTAGGTCTGAGCACTGTGGACTGTGAGAAGCAGAAATATTTGACTTTTGGGTATTTAGCAGTGAGTTAGATGGAATACTTCTGCTCTGGGTAAGGCAGACATTTGCTCACTGTTGCTGAGCACATTACTGTACTTTCCACTGGTGCAGCAGGTGAATTACCTGTGAAACCAGCTCAGAGCAGCTCCCTGCAGCCAGGCAAGAAAGTCAAAGTTAAGTGATGTGCAGATGTTGTTTTCTCACCCAAACACCCAGTGCCCCTCATACTCTGTCTCCCTTCTCACACATGGCTTTTATACTGCATTTCCCTCAAAATCTTTCTTTTCCCCCAATTATCCCTGCCTCTATCCTTTACTCTTCACAGGCTACTTGAAAATCTATTTCTATTTTAAACAGGGTAAGTTATCCAGGGTGCATCTTACCTGAGTATAATCCATGTGCTCCCATTTACTAATAGATTGCAGCTACTCTCCTGCAGCAAGTAAAGAAAATACCCCACATATCTAACAATGAGGAGCTCCTTTGACTGTCTCAGCCTATTGACTGCTGTCAATAACATTACTGTTAGTCTTTATTTATAACTAACCTCAAATAATACTAAATTACACCACTAGAGAGACTTCTTCTTAAATAATAGCTATACAAAAGGTCCCACTTCATCCCTAAAATGCAGGGAGTTAGGAACGTTAAAGAATCAAAACGAGGATAAAAGAAAAAAAGAAATCTGCAAATTGTCAGGAAAAAAAGAGAAAATGCTGGCAGGTGGCACCTGTAAAAACTTTCTAAGGTTTACAATATAGTGAAAGAGATTTCTGGAATACTTCAAGCTGTAGCAATGTTATCTGAGATGAATGAAAGTGAACGATTGTGTTGCTTTCTCTGAAATTGCACTGTTTGTCTAAGAAGTGGTGCATTTTGTGTTCAAAGACCTCTGTAATCCCCTCCTTGGTGTTGCACTGTGCAGGCCATCAGAGGCAGGCTGCTTTCTTCAGGTCACTTCCAAAGTCTCTGACAGCCAGAGAGGACTGGAGTTGAGGTGAAGCTGTGCAGTTGTGCTTTAGACCCTCCCAGCATCATTTGGGTGAAACTCTGGTGTCAGGGCAGGCCCCCTCTGTGAAGCTGCACAGGAAAAGGCAAACTTAGACTTAGCAAAGCATTTCTTGCAGAACACTGCTTCATGTTCAGCAGCATGAGGATTCCCAGGGGATAGCACAGTGGGGCCATATGTTCAGCTATAGAGGCATATGTTGGATACTTCATGAATATAAAGTCAGAATCCCTCAGCTGTGCCTCAAGAGAAGGGCTGCAATGGCCCAAGAAACGAATCCTGAAGTGCACTGAAGTTACTCATTTATCACATCTTTCTCCTGTACCAAAATCACTCAGAAAGAAGCAGCAAACAGTAGTGAATGAAAAGAAACCCTGTTTCTAGAAACTTAAAATAAGTCATGGGTTCATCACCTCTGCAGGTAAGGAGATGCTGGGTTTAGGCTATGGATGGAGTCTCCAGGGGGATTTCACAAATTATTAAAGGGGGAAGGAAGACAGAGAACTCAGTCAGACTCAGAAATGCTCAGACTGCACCAGGTATTTGTCTGGCCAAAAATAAAACAAAATGAAGCAAAACAAAGCACTAAAATAACCAAGAAGGCAACTCCCCTCTTCAATACAATTCCAGTGTTTTACCACCACAGTGAACCTGACCCTGTTTTCCCAGCCCTGCTGTCCCAACTATTCCATTACACACAAATAACAATCCACCCAGGGTGCTGAAAATGGCTGCACACAGCTGGAAAATCACTTTTTCTAGCATATTCTTTGTCAATTTTTGCCCCTAGTACATATTTGACCTGCTGGTTAGCCTCCCCACTGGCCTGGCCTCATCAGGATGAGAGAAAGGAGAGCATTGTCAATCAAGGGCTCCTCTGGCTTGCTCCCTCTGAGTGTTTATTGAAGGAATCACTAAATCTGGCTATAAGCACCTCTTCCCAAGTAATAACTGCCTGCTTGTGGTGCTCAAATAAATATCTTTTATTGCCCCTGTGCAAGTCCTGGTTGTATAGAGAACCAGGAAGATTGAGGGTTAATTACAGCACCCATGGCATGTGATTTGGAAAAATGAAGCCTCCCAAAATAAAACCAAGCCAAGGAGAGTTGTTGTGCTCAGGACTTTGCAGTTTCCACCCCAGAAATGCTGGGATGGAAATGCTGGGATGCTGCTGATAATTCCTAGTCTGGATTTGTAGGCACCAGAGGTTTAAATCAGTTTAGCAAAACCACCAGCACATTACACTGCACAGAAGTAAGGGCTTTGTCTAAGCAGACCTGAATAGGATGGATATTGCAAAGCAGTAATTTCTTTCTGCATACACACAAATCTAGCTTTTCTGTGTTGGATTTAATTGAAAAAGGCTGTCATATAATCTTTGTAACAGGGCTTTATGGAATGACATGTTTACCAACACTGCCATGATGTTCAACTCTGCTCCCCCAAATGCAAAGTGAATTTTACCATTAAATTCAGAGTGACCATGATTCCACATTTGGCTCATTTTTCATCCTTAGAGAATCTGGAGCTCACCAACAAAAGTTCTGATTTTACACCTCTCCATTCAGTGCCAGTTCATTTTATGTCTATAGAAAACTGATCAAAGTCAGGGCATTAATTGCTTTTTTATAAAGCAATGAAAAACCCATTAATTTTGAAATGGAGCCCACACTATGAATGTTCTTGTGGTTTACACTAAAGATTGATCTGGTATCTATTTATTAGTGCAGTTCTATTTACTTAAACTAATGGATCTTTAGGTCTTCAGACTAATGGTTTCTTCATATGTTTCTGTGCAGAAGTATTTGCCACTAACTTCAGAGAAAATTGGGTTCATGAAATAAATGTTTATCACACTGAAAGAGAAAAGTCAATGAGAAAAAAGACCCTGCATAATTTAAAGAGCTCCACTAACATGGAAATACATGCTTTATCCAAATAGGTAAATAGATATTATTTCAGTAAAAAACCTGGATTTCTGATATTTTTGGCTGTTAAACAGATCTTTTAAATATTTGGAGTCATGCCCCATTTATCTTTTATTTTTACTTCCAGATAAATTGCTATCAGTAAGAGCCCCTGGTAGTTGTTTCACCCTCATCCTCCCTGGCTGCCCAAGTGGGGAGATGGGAAAAGTGGCAATATTTACTACATGAAGAAATATGGCCCTGAAAATATCAACTAAAATAGCTTGGATAACTTAACCAGAATGGTGGGAGTTGATTTCTGATTAATTGCCAAGGGAATCATATCCAAGTGCTGATGGATCACTGTGAATGTGGTGTAGGAACTGAGTGTTGTCACCTCCAGTGCCAGTTACTAATTTATAGTATTTAAATGACTTGTGTTTAGGCATTTCAACTAAAAGCAGTCAGTCTATTAAACTTTTAAATGTAGATGCATTTAGGATGTGAACACTCTTCAATTTCCACTCGGTGTGCCCAACAACTTAATAACATCATTACACATAAATACATTGCTGTACATGAGGAGTAAGCTGTGCTACAGCAGAAATTGGATTGCACATTTACCCTAATTATTTGATGAGGTAACATTACACCAATCCACTACATTTTTTTATTTCTCTTTCCACTGAACTGTGCTTGGAATTGAAACAACTTTGTATTGTTACAGTTTAAGCCTCACTTTCAACCAGGACAAAAAAAGGGTTTCAGTACAACTTGGAAAAAGACCCCTTAACCACAAATCTGGGGGCTGGGCTAACATGAAATTTTTCAGTATCTATGTAAAACCATCAGGGAAAGCCATTCAGATGCTGAATGAAATTCCATTTCTTGCCACCCTTAAGTCCATGGATTGTCCTTTTATGAGTTCTGTGAGGTAGAGACCCATTCAGTTTTTCCCCTGTTCTAAGGCCAGAGTTTAAAATGGACATGTTAAAGGACAGGTAACATTTCCATTAATCCTCTAACTCAGCCAGGTTACACTTCCTTGCCATAAAAATAGTTCTGGTTCCCTGTGGATACTAAAACAATTTGCTTGGAAGCTCACAGGAGGGTTGGTGCAATCCCAGCTCTAAAAGGAATGAGGCTGCACATGCTTACATGGCTGTGGGAGGCAGGAAAATGGGACCAAATCTGTATTTCTGAGCAATCTGGGACAGGGCAGACCTGAACACTGTCTGGTTCCATGGGGACAGAGAGGGTTCAAAGCTGTCCTGTAGTTTGGCACTGTCCAGATCATCACTAACCAACCTTTTTTTTTTTAATATATGCAAACGAAATTTACATAAAAATTGTAAATCTGACAACTGAAACCTCGCAATACTGTCTTTGAAAACCAAGACAGGCTCAAATCCTGCCCATAAGCAGAATCAGTGAAGGCTCTGTAGTCATTTAGTGGGTGCCTGTTTTATGACCAGTCAAAAGCCACAGAAGAGAGAAATGTATGATTTTAATCTTAGAGACATCTTTATACATTTTTTTAACAGATTTAAATATATGTTCCATTTCCACTGTAACTTCATTTCTTCGCTTTCCTAATTTTCTCTTTCTCTACTGATAATCATCCCTCCACTGCTGAGTGAAAGCCTCACCTGCCTCAGCGAAATTCCCAAGCATAATGCCTTAAACTCAATCAATAAAAGTGAGTTTCACAGAACATTTGGATTAATGAGGCACTGATAAAAATTCAGTGGTTTCAGTTTCCATGCAAATGGGCTCTAATATGCTGTACTTCAGGTACAATCCTTCTGGCACTAAGGAGGAGAGCTGGCCTGAATGCTAAATGGTCACACTGTGCTTTGGGGTGGCTCCTGCCACAATTATCCCACCCAGCTGGAAATTAGGGAAATAGAGATGTTCCCAAAACTGACCTCTGAGCCCTGTGTACTAAAGGGACACAGAGCTGTTAGAGTGGAGCCAGGAGAGACCACCCAGCTGATCAGAGAGATGGAGCAGCTCTGCTGTGAGAATTGGGATTGTTCAGCCT
Source organism: Buphagus erythrorhynchus (assembly GCA_013400855.1). Lineage (NCBI taxonomy): Eukaryota > Metazoa > Chordata > Aves > Passeriformes > Sturnidae > Buphagus > Buphagus erythrorhynchus. The sequence continues at coordinate 271,735 of VZTT01038873.1, read as the reverse complement.
GGAGATGAGAAGCTTTGGGGTGATCTAGCTGCCCCTTCAAGTACCTGGAAGGAACTTACAGGAAAGATGGGGCAAGATATTTACAACAGCTTGAGTGACAGGAAAAGGGAGAATGGGTTCAAATTGAAAGAGAGTAGGTTTAGACCAGATTTTAGGAAAAATTCTTTTCTGTGAGGGTGGTGAGGCCCTGGCCCAGGCTGCCCAGAGAAGCTGTGGCTGCCCCATCCGTAGAAGTGTCCAAGGCCAGGTTGGAACTGGATTATGTTCAAGGTCCCTTCCCACCCAAACTGTTCTGGGATTCTATGACTGCTGCTTACTGTTCAATAAGCTTTGGCATCAATAGCAACAAATCCAGCCAAGAAACGTCCTCTGGTACTTGCTGCTGTGAGTTATGTACATCTGCCAACAACAGAGGACAGAGTTTTCTCCCCAGACTGCACCACCCTTTACTCATCATGCCTTGGAAATGTAACAGCACAGAAAACCAGTTCCTCTACTTGACTAGACTACAACTGCCCTGCAGAGGAAAATGTCCTGCCCACAGAAACCAGCACCTAATGGTCACTCTCTCCTCTACAAGGGATTGTGGAGAGGTTTTCACAGCCCATAGCAATCCCCACACTAATGCACAGCACCAGCTTTTGCTTTGATGCTTCATCTGTCATTCCAGGATGGCCCTTTGCCTGGCTACCCACACAGGAGTCAGACTTCCCCAAATATCTTTAAATACCTCAAGCCCAAACTCAAACACAGCTCTCTGCCTGCCTTTTGACACAGCAGCAGTGAGAGGCATTAATATTCATTAAAAAGAAAAAATAATTTAACTGGAATAATTATTTTAAAAATACCTTTTAGCAGAGCAGAATAATCTGTGGATCCTGCTTATCATAATAATTTACCTTGCAGGTAATTTCTTATTAATAAAAAATAGATCTAATTGATATTTAATGGGAATTCTGGCAATGCTACTTGGAAGATACTTTTGCCCATTGTTTTGCATTTAGAAACACCCTACTGTCAAACTCTTCAGTTTGATAGCCACTGATGGAAAAAAATATTTTGAAATTCACTTTTTGTCCCCTTGTTAGATGGGAACAGACACAGGATGATGGCTGTGCACAGCTCAGCTGTACTTGCAGGCTTTTGGGGTTGCACTTTGGCTCAGATTTTTGATCACTGATTCTCACTCCTGGTTTTTGCCTGACTGCTTGTTAACAGCAGTGCCTGGGACAGTTCCTCTTGCTGAGGGAATCCACCACCATGGAATGCTGCCTCTCCATTTGTGCTCCCCCTCCTCAATCCAACCCTTTCCCATCTCATGCTACGCTGAGCGTGTTGCCAGAATTTGCCTTCCAAAAGCTGAAGTGATTTAATGTAGCATACAAAATGTCATCTATACAATTACATGTAAAATGGGGAAAATATGCAAGCACAGAGAATTGGCCTTGGAAGAGTTCCACAGAAAGAATTTTCTTTTAAAAACACTGGCTTCATTGCACCCAGGGGAAGCACAGGGGAGTTCCTGCTTCCCATTTCTTATGATGTGCAAGTTCTTCACACTGGGCTGCTGAGTTTCTGCAAGGCACTTGACAAAGCAACAGATGCAGGAAGGAAAAGACCTGAGACTTCTGGGGTGAATTTTATGCCAAAGACCATCACAGGAGTGGACTTCGCCTAACTGGGTTTCAGACTGAATTTATAATGCCTTGAGAGACAATAGCCTGTTTAAAAGAAACTGGATATATCATATATTCATGTTTCTTGGGAAGAGTAAGACATTAGGGTAGTTGCTGTTTCCTTCATAGTAATTTCTGATTTGGGATTTGGTCAACAGGCAGTATTAGAGATGGGGAAACAAGAAAACAAAACAAAAAAAACCAAAAAACCACAGAATTCACTGCCCCATTTGCCAAAACATCTACAAGGACCCAAGTCATCTGTTGTCCTGTTGATTACCAATTTGAATGATATCATGAAGATGACTGTCTCCAGAGAAATAAAAGGATGAAGGATCAGCAGAATATCTGATGGTCTGAGCAAGGTTCAGGCCAGTCAGCCCCAAAGATTAAGAACAATCTCAGTCTACCAACATCTACACAACTGCTGCTGTAGAAGGTAAAGTCATCCCTTTGCCAAACAGGTGGAGAAAAAGGCAACCATCAGATGAAAATTCTGTGTAGTGCTGCTTCTCTTCAGAGAAAAGAATGAAAAGGGGTGGTAGAGATGTTTCAACACCACCAAAATAAGGAGACATCAAAGAGTTGCTTCTTCAAGGGTGCTCAAATGAACTAAGACTTTTAAAGGAATCAAAATTAACTTATAAGCCATTAAGGAGAAAATTTTTCAATACTTTTGTTCTTTTAATGTCCCTCAGTGAAAATTCTGCTTTTTCTGTTGCTACTAAGGAAAGACATTCTGCCCTGCTTCCAGGGCTTTCAGTGACTGAAGGAGCAGGACAAGAAGTGGAATGGGAAGGATTACAACAAGCAGGAATCCTGGACTTGGCCCTCAGCCCTTGCCACCAAGGCAGCACCTGCCAGCACAGTGCTGATCGTGTGTCAGGCCATGTCCTGGCTGCTGCTCTTTCCCCTGGTGACAAATATCTTTACCCAGACAATTTTACAGCCATCTGTTAACTGGGCCAACAGCATCACTCCCCATTCCCAGGGAAGCCTCCATCAGGGTGTTTCAGGCCAAAGGATAATTGGCATGCCATTCCAAAGACATACCCCAAACAAGCTGGGTTTGAGCAGGGTGAGCCCTTCCGAGGTCAATTCCCCCAAACAGCACTAATGATCTTCTGAATAATGAATCAGGGCAGAGCAGCAGCTGCTGCAGAACCAGGAGTGAGTGGGAATAGTCAGTCTGGCTGCCAAATCAAAACCAACACAAACAAATCAACCAGCACCTTAAAAGGGTATTTTCTGCTTACCTGGCCATGCTGACAGAGCCTCATTTCAAATGCCTGTTTCAGTTTTATCTAATAATTGTCTTGTGTAAGAGAAATATTTCTCTCTTGTTTCACCTTTTAATGGATGAAATGTTACTATAAAGGTCCCAAAAAATCTGAAAAAGCATTTAGTGTTGGCTTTTGTTAGGTTTTTGTTAATTCTGGTAAAACCCTGATTGTATCACAGTAAGAAAATAATGAAACAGCCAGTTCAGCTTCTCCCAGGTCTCATAGCATGGGTGAGGCAAATATAGACTTGGATAAATCCACCAGGAGAAGGGCTGGGGCACAATCCTTTCCATTAAATGTCATTTAGCCCAGGTCTGCTGCTTAGCAAATCCTCCCTGGAACAAAGCAAGAGCATTGCCACAATTTATTTGCCCAAGGAAGTTATCCTGAAAAGTAAGCACTGGGAGTGGAGCAGGAGGTGTTTGGTGTTTTTCTTACAGCTTCAGTTAGGGAAGACTTCTCCAGCCAACCTTAAACACACTGAAATACTTCCCCTGCCTAAATGGGATTCTGGGATTAAAGCCTATTGGGCTGTGTGCTCTCAGTAATACTGGGATTTTAAGGCAGAAAACACAGAAAAGAGCAATGAGCACAACGCTGCAGGAGCTCCCAGATCTCTGCTGCTTTGCAGCCATATGCTCTTTGTTCTGCTGCTGTCTGGGCAGAAGAATCACAGGAATTACATGAAAGAGATTCACCTCTGGCACTCAAGGAGATTTAAAACCAGCAGAAGGTGTCCCTGTGAGCCCAGTGCCCCTCTCAAGTTCTGAGAAGTCAGGAAAGGTGAGCAAGACACCCCCTGGTTCTCCTGAGCTGGGTTCAGCCAGAAGCCCAGAGCAGTGCTCAGGCAAGTACTGACCCAAAGACCTCACTGAAGGCATTCACACCTTTGCAAACTGAACTTCACAAGAATATGCAGGTAAAAGTGCAATTTCTGACTACAGCCTGAGAGAAAAAAGGAAAAGCCAACATAAATAAAAAAAAAGATATGATTTTCCTCTCCTTTGGCAGAAGTTTGAAAAACTCAGAACTTTAGATGTGCATTTTCTATTTCCAAATGCAAAAATGTATCTACATGGTGCAAGCCCAACTCTGTGAGCTGAGTAAGAAGTTTCTTTAACTAAGGCAAGGTAAACAGAGTTTCTGTTGTCCATTCATTCATTCAGCTCTTATTCCCTGGGGCTAAACTACACCATCTCTCTTCTGTGCACAGCCCTGCTTCTCATTTTAGCAATTTGCTTATCGTTAGGACCTGAACTGAGTTTACTGCTGGGAATCTGGAATTTTAGACCTCAGAAAATGCCATAACTCATTATCCTTGATATCATCCACTAATCCAAACCCTTTCATCTGCCCACAGGTGAGCCTAATACCACTCCATCACACCTTATCTACCTGAGTCCTATTTCCACTCTCACTGCAGTCAGAAGAGCTGTACCTGTGCTGCAGACAATGCCCTGTTTTCATTTAGAAGAATGTAAAAGAGGATGAGGTAGAGGATGGAGATGCAGAGAGAATAACCATAAGGAGTTTGTGCTCTTCCTCAGCACACCCTGGAGATTACAGGTGAGGTTTGAAGTTTAGGGAAATACACGTGGCAGTGTCAAGTGTTTGACACTCTTCCCTTCTGGAAGCAAGCTATGAAGCCCATTTGTCATGTGCCATTAAGAAAATCACCTAATTGAACTGCGGTGCTGGAATGAAAATTGTTTAAGTGGCCAGGGCCTCCCTGGGGTGGAGAAATGGCCCTGCAGGGAGCTGATTGCTGAGGCCTCTGGCACCAAGTGCCCAGGAGGGCTCTGCCAAGGGGGTTTTACCTCCCTATCTGAGCTGTGCTGAGCTGACTTGTGAGTTAATATAAATTATTCATGGCCCTTTAATCAGTTGTTTCTCCTGCTTTGTCCTCTGCTTGATTTTGGTTCCAGTTGCCAGATTGCCTGGTGTCTCTCTAGTATAAATGATAAACCGAGATTCCAGACACATTCGTCATTATTTGACTTTTGCTAACAAATTCATACATTTCAGCATTTTAGTATTCATATATCCCAGCATTAAATTACAGGAATTACAACGGTTGTTTTATCATCACAAAGAATACTCTGAATTCTTTGTGCTCCATTGGAGTTGTGAAATTATTTTGACGTTTTTAAATCCCAAGAGTTATTTCCAAGATACAATGGAACTGTTCAGTGGCTTCCTTTTGCCTTTTCTTTAGCTTTGCAGTTAGTAATAATTTTCTTTACTAAGTAATGCTCATTAGCTACATGCATAAGCTCCTGAAAAGTACCCAAAGGAGAGTACAATCCACTGTTATAATCCCATCACAGCAAAACTGTTTGGGTGTTCCCTTGCAAAATGCCTTAAAAAATTGTGTGCAGAAGAATTTTCTATCAACGGCTGAGAGGCTTTAGGCAAAACAACCCCTCAAAGTATTCAACTCCTTTTAAATAAAACAAACCTATAAAATCATGTCAATTGAGCCTACTTAATTAGATTTATTAGGCACAGAATCTAAGCATAAAGGAAGCATTTTCCAGGCAGCTCCATAGAGCAGACCCCATTCCTCTCTGGAGTTTCCCTATCACAAAGGACTTCAATGAATGTGGATGGAGTTGTGACACCTATACTACCCATGGATCTGTCCCCAAAACATTACAAATGAATCCCTGACCCACAGAGTTCTGCAGTTTTACACCCTACATGAACAGCTGCTGCTGCTTCCAAAGATTAGGAATGCCCAGAGAAGATACCCGTGGTATCCATTCATCCCTGCTCTCTAATCCCATTACAACTGCACTGCAATGTTGGAGTGGTTAATTGAGCAGTTAGGAGCATGAAGTACAGTTAAATGCATAGGAGATGAAGAGATGAGAGAGTCCAGGAGTGCCACAGGGAAAAAAAATACATTGAGAGAGACACTGGGAGCTGCTGTGGTTATGATTCATAAATCTTCAAATTTAGGCTGAGATGTCAGTTCTGAGGAAAAGTAAACTCCCAAATTAGGGTATTTTATCCTGATTATTTAACCCCACTGTGACATCCAGTTCATAATGTCCATCAGCCCAAGACATCCACAGAGAAGGTGAGGGGGAAAGGCACCAAGACACAGAAAAATCATTTATGCAGAACCTCCCTCCTTAAGACACCAAGCTTAGAACTGCCACACGCAGTAAAGCTGAATTTCTGTCCCCCATTATCCTGGGTTTGCCCAGAGCTCCTGACTGACAGAGAAGCACATATTTCAAAGCAGAAGATGGCAACTGGAAGAGTCAGGAGAGAAGACCAGAAGAAAGAGGATGAGTGCCCAAGTCAGCAAACCACTCTCACAATACAAGACTTTGAAGAAACGAGTTTTTGAGGCTGGTTTTTGGCAATGAAGAAAAATAACATTTAAAACCAAGCTGGAGACTGCTCCTTTCAGAGGGGCACCTGACCCTGTCAGCTTGCACACGCTCTCACCACATCCCACTGACTGTCCTGATGCAGAACTGAATCTGGGCAGGAGCAGAAAGCTGGAAGAAAAAGCAACTAAAACCTGGAAACTGCAACAAGCACAATGAACAGCTTCAGTAAGGCAACTAAAGTCAATGTTTACTTCTGTAAGTAAACCTAAGAGATTAAATGCTCTTGTTTCTTCCTCTGTCAGCCTGCTTTTTACATTTCTCATGTAACACCTGGCACTTGAGCAACAGTGAATTTAGTAACTAGTTCTCTTTGTTGATTGCTGTTATCAGTCTGGTTATGCAAACCATACAACACAATATTGAAATGGTCACAGCATTTATTACAACAACATCAAATGCAATGCAATTCTCTCCTGTGCAGTCAGTCAAGCACAGCCAGGGAAGTGTTCAACAGGTGCCTGAGATGGGAATATGTGACCACAGCCTCTGGTCAAACACTTACTTCCCCCTCTGGGTTGGAGCTGTTCCAGAAGTGCCTCAACAGTCACAGCTGCTTTCAGGAAGAGCATGCCAGGATTCAGAAATTGGGCTTTCCTTCACCTTGGCCTCCCAGCCAGCCCAGTGTGAGAGACAGGCTCCTCACACAGGTCAGGACCCTCACACACCCCAGCATTTTATTTTGAAATCAAGGAAAACTGCACACTTTGATGCTCTTTGATCCTATGGAGAATTAGATCTTGTATTAAGACCTGCCCCAGCCCTCTTCAGGAAACGTGCATAAGGAATATGAGCTTTATTTCTCCATTTATAACACATTCCTTGACCAGAAACTCAAGGAATGAAAGCAGAGTGGAAAAATGTCTCCTGTGCACGTGTCAAAGTGTTTCTATCTGAACAGATGTCCTCCCTTTTCTATCACCAAGCAAACACACTCTGGCATGACTCAACCAATGCACAAACACGATAAACCTACTGGAAGCAAAACAATTGTGCTTTTCCTTTCTGATATTATTACATTTGCTGGATAGATGATAATGTTGAATGCAATGCTTTATTAATCAAAGCTGAGGTGGTTGCTTTTCTCAGTCATTAAAATTTCATGTTTGCAGCTGCTGATCACCTAACACTATCTTTCATGTTTTGCATTTTCCTTATATTTGACAATTCATTAGGCATTTGCCTGTGCTATTTCCCCAAGAATGTTATGCATTCATTTTTGAAGTCATACAGACACATAACTGTATACAGATAAAGTTTCTTGCCTATGAGTGATCTTGCTTTGATGGACATATTTAATCAAGACATTTTTACATCCACAGAGCTGTGCACCCTAGAATTTCTCACATCACAAATACCCTTTTATCACTCAGGTAAACATCCCCAACATGACAAAGCACAGACTTCAAACTCCACTCAACACAGAGACACAAAGTGGTCACCAGCATCCTCTTCTCAACTGATTGAACAACCCCCAAAGATTCAAAGCTGTTATCCAGGCTGCAAGCCAGAAGTTTTCCTAATGGGCAAATACTCCAGTTTCTTTCACACAATGAGGTGTATTTTATGTATTGTACTTTTTTATAAGTACAGGGCAGGTTTTAAAGGCATCTCAGGAATCCAAGTGCAAGTGCCCCAGCACCAAATACAGCTCTCAATATAAACTGCAGTATTGTACAATTCTACACATTTCACTCTTCAGTGGAAATCCCTATCACTTCCACATCAGATATATCCTAAAACTTCCCTGCAAAACTAATCTGAATTTTAAGACAAAAACTAAATTCTTTTTGCCTTTTATTATTTATTCTAAATTGATGAGGGCAGGGGACAAGCTTTTGCAAAGCTGCCACATCTACATAATGATCTCTGAAACCCCATTTATGATAAACTGAACAAGTTAAGGATGATTAGAATGTATGAAAACAAAGACTTTTGGAACCTGCCCCTTGGGCCAGCTTACCATGGTATCAGCACAGATTCATTGTCCAGCCCCTGCAGTAGGAGAGAAGTAAGAGCAGTAATTACCTCCACAACACACACAGTTTCTTCCCCAAAACTGCACTGTCTCAGTCCCTGCCTTGAAACTCAAGCAAGTGTGCATGTGAGACCAGAGCAGGGTTTGCTCAAAGAATCAGAGCATCCTCCAGAGTAATGATTTAACTCTGACCTCTAGGAAAAAAGATCTTCCAAGAAAAGCCACAAAATCTGAACACCATTCAATTTACCAAGTACAGCCAGTGAACCCTCGAGGAAAAACCAGCACATTGGATAAAACTATCAAACATTACCCAGATGACACTCCTTGTTTTCCTCTTGTGCCCTACAAAGTATTTTATAAAATACTATTATTCCTCCTGAAAGTTGACTGAAGGTACAGTCAGAAGCCATCTAGGGCTATTCTCAAATGATATTCAAGAATAATCCTATTTGTTTTCAGCACCTGAACATGAACAGACCTTCAATTACCCTGCTGTCCATCCAACTGGCTGAGGGGGTTTCATCCCCTATGTTTTAGGGGGCAAATGTGCCTCTGGATCACCTATGAAAGATTCCACATCCCACCCAACATGGGGCACAACCTGCCAGGCATTCCACAGATTGCTCACTGCTGACTTTTCTTTTTGAGAGAATTAACGATTTCTTCTGTGCTCAAACACTGCAATGCAGAGTTGGAAGGAATGTCCTGGGTTCAGTGTGCTGTTATCATAATGATCTCACCACATCATATTTCTCCTCAGGGCATCACATTAAAAATCACAAGGAACATCTTTAAATGCTGAAACATTTTCTGAATATTAAATAATTTCTAATATAATTTAAATTGTTTCTGAGATCCCTATAAATTTATTTTTCCTTTTTAAAAAATCAACCTGTTAATATCTGAGTGTTAAAGGCCAAGACTTCACAAGCAATTTAAGCTCTTGAATAACTTGAAAGATTCCTCTATTAAATATTGAAAATTTCTTCCCAAGTATAAAATTACAGACATTGTGAATTAGGATGGTAGAAGTAATACCCTCTCTTCCAAATTATCCTATTTTCCTTGTTCAGATGGTGCAATTTATTATGGAGTGAATAATTCATGAGTACTGTGAGACCTTGGCCAACCCTGCACAAAATCAGCTGTGAACAACATACTGTTTGAACTTTAGACCCCTTTGCTGTGGTTGCCTTCACTCCCAGCATCCCTGGTTTATTGGCTGGCATGTTCTTCTCAAACCCTAAATCCTCAAAATTTGCACAAGAACCTGCCTCCACACTGACCCAGCAAAATAAGAATATATAGCACAAGCTAAAATCTATGAATGTCACCCCATGTTCTGAACTTTCAAAAGGAATTATAGCTAATATTTCAAATATCTTGAAGGCACCAGAATAGTTTTATCACAAATTAGTGAGATACAGATGTTTACTCAGAGGTTTTGTGATTTCCACCATGTTTACTCAGAGGTTTTGTGATTTCCACCCCCCCATCCCAAATATCTTAATTTACAGAAAAATATTAAATACTTAAAAACATTCCCCAAACTCTAATCCTCATACTCTGGTTTCAGGAATTCAGAGTATCTTTTTAACTTCTTAGAAAACAGCTCAAAGATACTGAACTCCTTGTACCTTAATCTTCCTTGTAGTCCAGCAGAGAGACAGGGAAAGGGCAAAAAGGTGTGGAAGAACTCAAGACATTAATCACAGTGGCAGCAACAGCCTGAGTTCTGCTCCAAGTGAAGAGAAATGTCACATACCCCCCACATTTCTGACTCCTGACTGTGAGAAGCAAGGTGGGTATTGATGGAGGAATGGAAGGCATGTGACTAAGGGCATACAGATTCATTTCAGACAGTGGTCTGAGACATGTTAGGGAGCTAATCCACTGCTGCCTCCTTTTCCTAAGATTAATATTAATTCCTAAATTTACCAGTGACTTTGGGAGTCATTTTTCTCTTTTCCACAAGCTAGACCTCAACAATGAGAAGCTGTAGCCATAGTAACCTTGATGGCATTATTAGGGAGAACTGTATAGCCACTCAGAAAAAAAAAAAGTGAGTTTAAAATGAAACATCAGCCCTGAAATGGCAAGGGTGGGGGAAAGGTATTTGTGGTGTGTTGTAAAAGCAAATACATCCAATGACCAATTCAGCATCGGTGCCAAGAAAATGAGCAGGCTGTGACAGTCTGTGCTGCTGCTGCCTTTTGATTTTTGCTGGTTTTTAACAACTCAGGCAGTTATGGCAAAGAGGCCAAAAGGCCAAGAATGTCACCTATGATATCCTACCCCCACTGACGTCAATGGTCTGTCTCTGGGTGATTTTGTAGGGACAGGATTTGTCCACAGTTTACCCCTGGGGAGAGTTTCGGAACAGGATCAAGTTGGCAGGACGCTGAAAAAGCATCTATGGCAGTGCTAATTCCTGTACCTCCATCCTGACTGTATCCTGCATGCAGGAGATGCAGCCATGCCACAGCTATGGTCCTAAATCCTACCATCCTAAATGTGTTGTAGGAGAACCTTTCAAAATCACCTGGTAATAACAGCGTGGGTGAAGACCACAGGAACACTTCTCTTCCTTCATGGGATCCCTTTGGAAAGCAATGTCTGTGCATTTGGCATTTCAGTGAACTGTCTCTGTTTTCTCACCTCATCACTGAGTCTTAACAGCACTAAACCCCAGTTACAGTGACAGAAGCATTAGGCATTTATTGGGTAACTCCTCCTCTACCCACCTTCCACACCATAGTGCCCTACAGAGGAGATGCAGAAGAGAGGCCCCAGATAAGTGAGGAATTCCATTATCCAAAATTTCCCAGAACACCCCTAAACTCAAGTACTTCCTGGGGAAAGCTCCCATTTGACAGCAGGAGCAAAATCAGTGTCTGAGCGTTCCCACAGGGAAGGGAAGCACAAGCTGCTGAGGGACAGAGGCACAGAGCCACTCTGCAGCTCCTCCAGTGGCACCAGTGACCCGACAAGAGCAGCTTTGGGAGATCATCCATGCCCCCAAGAGCCACATCTGAACCCCATCTGTCAACACCCCATAGAGATGGAACTGCTCATTTGGATTTGTCATCCAAATTCAGCGTGGCTTTTTAACCAGCAACCCCAAAATCAAATAGCAAAGCTCAGGGACACCTGCAGTGATGCCCAGCATGGCACTGGCTTATCCCTGCCTTTGTTTTAGAGTTCCTAGAATATATCTTGATTTCTTTTAGAGTATTTCTTTTGCATATTCCCTGCTGGAGCAAATGATAGCACTATAAATGCCTCAAAAAGCGTTTAATTTAGATTTAATAGGGCAGTAAAAAAATCTATGGGTTCTAAAAGAACACTTAGATCAGTTTAATGAGTACATGGGATAAATCTGGGCCAGAAATATTCCATCAAGACAACACAGTGCCAGGTTTGGAGTTCATTACCTGGGAGATATACTTGCTTACTTTACATTTGTAATTACATTTGCAATAAAAGTTGCAACCCAACTGCATCTCAAACCCCTGTTTTTCGATGTGAATTAGCAAATGGAAATGCAGAAAGCCCAGGAGCACTTGATGAGCTTGTAGCCACTGTGGACATGGAGTGAAAATCCCTGAAGCCCCAGCGCCTGGCACAGCCGGAATGCTCTCGCTCACCAGAGTCATTTCCAGGAGCTGCCCCGCTGAGGATGAGCTCTAATCAGCAATCCAACCATGCAAAACCTACCCTGGCTCTGCCTCCCTCTCCACCTCCCTTTTCCTTCTGTTTTTTATGGCATTCTTCCTTTTTAACCCATCTGCAGTTATCACAGCTCTGGAAAAACTCCTGGTTTTTATTCAGCTTGGAGGTGTCTTCAATCCCCATTTTTTGATCCTGCAGCCAAACCTCTCTCCTTTGCAACAGAGCTGAGCAAACAAGGGCAGTGAAAAAAACATTCCAAAGGTGTCCACAGCCTCAATTCCTCCAGGAAAGAGAAAGGATGGAGCAGCACAGAAAGATGGGAGCAGCGTCAGACAAGCCTTGCCTTCTCTCAAGACTGCACTTGAAAATTCTTGTTTTAAACTGTGCTTGCTGACACAGCTAATAAATGCATTAAGGGCCTTATTAGGGAAGATGGATTTTGAAATGTATACCTCTGCCATGTGGGTACTTTTCCTATGAAGTTCAATTAGCAGTACCTACTTCAGAGAGACCATGGAAGGTGCATTTATAATTAATTTATGCCCTGCATTTTAAGGTACTCAGAGGAAAGGCATCCTAGGGGCACAGTATTACTATTACTAGCGTGTTTCTGCACTGGCTTGTAAATATCTGTCTTACTTCTCCTTACTTTTCCTTCATTTTCAATGAAATTATCATATTTTGGAAGAAAACAAATGCTAATTGCATGAAACCTTTGGAAAGAAAATGCTCAAATGAGCTTGGAAATTAGATTTTTCTGTCATAATTGAGCATGTTTCTTTTGGGCTATAGTACATGTAAGCCAGAAGAAAATGGGAATATAAAAATATATAGGATGTCTGCCACATAATAGTTCCTTGCAAGAACAGGAACAATACATATTTAATAGAAATGCAAATATAAAGCCATCTGAGGAGCAACTTTTGCCATAATTTCACAGGGAGAGACCAAGTGGAGCTGGGTTAACATCCTAAACCTCCTTCAGGGAGGTGGGCCTTCAGCAATCCATCCCCCTCACCTAGACAGGATTGAGCTGAATTATTTATGTTCCAGAAATCTTTGGCAGTCTGTATCCATCAGTCCAGCACAGGAGATGCAGTTACTGCCTGCTGCTCCAGCCAGGGCTGCCTGACAAGCTCTCCTCACATGGGAAATCCAACAGAACAGCTCCTGCTTCCAGCTCCAGCAATTCTCTGCTTGGCCATGTGGGTGCTGGCAGGTGGTGGCACCTGCAGGAAGCAGAGCCTGGCACAGTGGCACCAGCAGGGACAGAAAATTGGGTTGTTGCCTCAGACTGTGGCAGCAGCTCTGGAGGAGCTGTGTCCAAGAGCAGATGAAAGGACCTCAAGACTATGGTACATTGTTTTCTTACCTCTTGGATGTCTTTTGATACATGTCATACAAATAAATGGGCTCTCTGTCCTAATTAGACACTGCAACCTATTTAACTGATCCTATCACCCAGCACCTAACAGGAAGCATAAATCATTTTACTCCCTCCTTTCTTAGTAAAACAAAACCTTTTTTTTTTGTTTAGATCTGTAAAGAACCTTCAGTTAGATAAATCTGCATTAGGATTGGTTCTGGGTTGTCCCATCTTCCTGTGCTGCAGCAGCACCTTTCTTTTGGAAATGAAGATTAATAGAATGTAATTTGGTAGGCAAAGCCAGAGCCATCAGCCTGTGGTCATTTGCTCAGAATGCAGGATTAAAGCAGAAAAAAATGACTTAAACACACCTGGCTGGGAGCACTGGATTGCCAGGGCTCCAACTGCTTGGCTGAACCACTGCTGTGAGGAGCAAAGGTGGGCAGGGCTCATCCTCATCCATGACGTTACTACAGGGTGAACTCAGCAGGTTTCTTTGTTTTCTCCTGGAAAAAAAAAAACCAAAATCAGAGCTGGAGTTAAAACTCAAATATTTGTGGCACCACATCTCTGCAAAAGCACTGCATCTCAGAGTAGATGTTGAAGTCCAACACATTTATATTTGTTAAAACATCTACCCAAACTCCTTCATTATTTGAAATAAGGTAGCCATGAGCATAAGAAATTTGTATTTGGACCTGATGTTGCTTCCTCTATTTGTTCTCAGTTCTCCCATATGCCACGGAGAGAGGAAGTGCCCAAACTTGTAAACGGGGTGATCTCACTGGACAGAGGTGCCTGAGAGTGACACTGCCACACCCAAACTGGTGTCACCTTGTGACATTTCACAGCAGGCACAGAACTTACCCCGGTTTGCACCACAGACAGAGGGGCTTTTGTAGTACAATTTTTTTTTTTTCTCTGAAAATTAACACAACTGACAGAAATATTTTTGTGTCTGGCCTTGAAAAGAAAAGGTGACTTCTCCCACCGTCAGCTCTGCAAACTCACTCTGACACCCAAAAGCAAAGCTGGGATATTTCTGGCTCTTGTATCTCTGATAGCAACAAAAACACAGCTTCTTAAACTCTGCTGGAGAGAACTTCAGCCTCAGGAGACTGGTGCCCTTGGACATCCTCTGCCAGGAGAGTGTGCCTGGCCATCTGCAGAGGGAGCAGGGCTCTTCCAAGGAGGAATTCAGGCTCTGTGAAACCAGTTGGATAAGGCCTTGAGCAACCTGCTTTAGTGGGAGGTGTCCCTGCCCATGGCAGGGGCAGTTGGGACTGGATGATCTTTAAGGGCCATTCAAAGTCTTTCACACTCTGTGATTCTCTATCCCTTATTTCTGGTACTATCTCCTGTGCTCTGTTTGGTCCCTGTCCCACAGGCAGCTCCTCATGGGCATTCCTGGGGAATTCACTGCTGTTTTCCTCATGTTCAGAACTCTCTGAAGGGTTTAATCACACAATATTGCCTCCTTCACTTTATCACATCTTAAAGAATTCTGGTTCAGTTTTGCTCCTGAGCTGTCTTGTGGTGCAGGACCTCACCATGGCCCCATTTCCCTGTGTCTGTATGATCTTCCCTTTGAGCACATTTTGGTGGACACCAGGGTAGGAATTCCCACCTGTTTACAAAGGCTCTGAACAGCAGCAAAGGACCAACCCCTCTACATTAGGGACAAAACACATTTGAGCCCTTCTGTAACTTGTGAGATTCTTCCTTCCCTGATACTGAAAGTTGGTGAAATTCAGGATACAAGGCAAAAACAACATCCTGCCACTTTTCTCCTTCTCTGTTCTACTTCTGTAGAGCAGCCCCAGGGAATGCCTCCACTCTCTTTAAAAACTGGAAGAAAGCTGAGGCCATGAATTTCTGCACTGCAAAGGTACTTCAAGCCCTCTCTTTTCCTTCCTGGGCATGCCACAGTCTGGGCATAGCCAATAGAGCCATGCCAGGCATTCCTGCCTGCAGCAGTGTCTTTATATCTCTGGAACAGTGCAAAGAAATAATAGTGCCACCAGAGTTATATCTGCATTCAGCTTACCCTGTTAACAGCCTGCTTTGATAGCACAACTGTGCATCTTAATGGTCTCTCACCAAAGGCTTGTATTTGGATCTTTTTCTTGTTCACTGCTCAATAAATAATAATATTTTTCTTCATGGACTTAAATTCAAATACTCTATCCAAGGTGCATGCCTGTAAATAGTTTCCCTGTAGGCCAGCTTCTCTTTTGAGAAGGATTTGGTAAGAAGTGGAATGGACCAGCTGATTCCCAGCCAATTATTTATTCAGAGGAACTTCTCCTGCTTGTGAGCAGACTGCAAAGTCCTCAGGTCTGTTTATCACTCAGAATTATTCATGGCTTTTCTCAGTGACAGATAGTTGGTCTGCAAAAATGTGCATTTCACAATTTTTCACCCAAAGCTCGCTCAGTCACTCAGGGATCTGGGAACGTGACGATCCATACAAGAAGTACAATGCTGTGCTGCACTTTGGACACTGACAATGCAACCCTCTCTTGGAAAAAGAGCTGAAGATGCTCAGATTCTGGGAAAATGTTGCGTTTTTTACTCTTTACCTGGACAGCCCTTTCCTGCATTTCTGTAAGGGGAATGCCAGCAGGATTGTTCCAAGAGCCAGAGTTTTTAGATGCTCATAGCTAATCCCAATACCCCAAATAGCAGATACCTGACACTTTTTTGGCTGTGGAGGGTGATGAACTATCAAGAAGAAAACTGAGTTTCTTCTCCAAAGTCAACCTCTGACCCACGACCTGTTGCTTGTTTCAGACATGTCATCTCATTAACCATAAACATGCAGCACATTGTTATTTTCCTTAAAGAGGTACTGCAAGATCCCTACCCAGTGAAGGCCACTGGAAATCTGTTGTACAGTCTCCCTAGATAATGATATTTTTCTTACTCAGAAGTGGACCATAAGCACTATCATCATTGATATATGGTACCTCTTAACACAAATTCATCCTGAATATTTTTATTTCTCAACAATAAACATTTGGAGAGTTTGTTTTTATGAACTGCTATTTTATCAAGCTGTATATTTACACTGACATAATTTGCCAGTCCCTTTGTTCACTCGACAGCATCCAATTATCCTCTGAACTCCTTCACAGAGCACTTAATTTCTCACTTTGGCAATTCCTGCTGTATTTCAGTGAACCTTTGTGCCAGCTCTCTAGGATCTGTTAATAGCTCTGGCTATAGAGCTGCAAACCCACTGACAATTCCCACCACCCGTGTCCCTTCCCTGTGGCACCAGGGCCTTCCTGCCCAGCTGCACACTTGTCTTCCTCACCTGGCTTCTGCTGCAACCCCACCTTTCCTAACTCAAGAATTTTTCTTGCTCTCTATTATTCTGTCCTCACTAACATCTGATTCAGTCATGTTTATTGGTGCCTGGTGCCCTCTGCAAACCTTTACATTTTCCTTCCTACAAATGCTGGGCTACAGTAACACATTCTCTGTAACTATGTGTTACATTCAGTCTATTTTTATTTTGCAGGAATGCTAGCACTGACTCGGAATTGCTCTTGTTTCAGTACCAGGGGAGGAGGGAGAGAGGATGATTTTGCAATTAGTGATGCCCAGCTCTGCTCCTCCTCAGGAGGAGCTGTAGTAGCAGGTCAAAGCTCAACATTTGGAAAACCTCCCTGCATTTTCCTCACTATCCTTACAAGAAGTATAACTGGATATAGAATGATTTCCAAACAACTTCATTGTGTAAACCTTGAGTAAACAAGAAATATTTCAGATAGTAATTAAGATTTTGAGGGGGAAAAAATCTCAACCTCCTAAAAAAAAAATCAACAGAAAACCCTTACCAACTACTTGGATTAGGATAGGGAAGATTTCATTTATGTGAGGTCCCAATATGATGTGAAGCTGTCCTTAATAAATGGCTTTAGCTTTAAGTATGAACCCACTTTTTAAAATACTCCTCGAGTGTTTTGAGTCCGTTTTGGACACGCCTGTCTCAGCCCTCCCCAAAGAGCACCTGTTTCACTCTGGCTGGGATGATGTAAGGCAAGATCCACATGGTAAATGCCTTTAGTGTCCTCTAGCGGTGGCAGAGCTGGATCTTTTCCATGGGACACAGGCAATCCAGGAGGAAAGGATCCAGGAAGGCTGATCCCTGTACATTCAGTGCCACCCCAAATGCAGACATTTGTTCTTTATGCTACATTTTTGCTTTCTTCTTGCATCTTTTTAGTTTCTTTTCTTTCCTACTTGCTTCATTACCTCCTGTGGGATTTCTTTTTCACTCCATAACATCCACACAGAAACAGCAACTACAACTTACCCTAAAGACAGTGGTGGATTTAGGAGTTGGTGAAGTAATTAGAAAACATCAAAAGTCAAAGTGGAATAATTTAATTTTGAAATCTGATGCTGCTTATACCAGAAATCTGCACTTTAATTTTCACCAGTGCAGAGTAAGACATTAATTCACAGTGTTCAGCACCAAACTGCAAACCCTGCAGCTTTCTGTCCTTTCCTCCAATTCAGCTACAGCTCAGCAGTGCAACACTGGGGGCTCAGGACACACAGAAAATCCCACTCTCAACCTCCTGAACAGCATTTTTCAAAATGCCTGAGCCCTCCTGAAACTAATTTCACATGGCAGGTGGCACTAGGTTGTTCCACTCATTAATTTTTGTTGATAATTAAATTATTATTTTTAATATAATTAGTTAAGCCTCGGTAGCATGGTTTTGGTTCTGTTCTCAAATTATTTATCCTGTGAAAACCTTGCAGCCATTCTCACAAAGATTCATGGCCCTGTTTGTGTGTCTTTATAGGAATATAAAAGGACTGTCAGGTGCTCTTTTTGTGCTCTGCCATCCTGTGGATTTGTAGGCATTTAATCAAAAGGAAAAGATTTCTTTCTATATGTTGCTACAAAATAGCAGGAGGTGATACACAGTAATTACAGACAAGAGACTGAGCAGAGCAAAAGGAAGGAGAAATCTATCTCAGTTCTTTGCCCTGTTCTGCTTTTTCCTTCCAGGGAGAGAGTTAAAGGAAAATTTGATGTGGTTTCTTTAGGGCAATAAAGACCAGAAATCCTGCACACAAATCAAGATGCAAATGTGCTCCCCAGTGCTGCTGTGCTGCCAGGGAAGGAAAGGAAAACCCTGGAGGAGTTCCTGGGAGAACAAGGACATCCCCACGGTACTCTTGCAGGCAATGCCAGAGGTCACCTTCAGGGTGCCCACACACCCTCAAGCAAACACATCAAAGCACAGCACCCGGAAATTTTTGTTTTGGAAACCACGACGGAGAGTTTGGGAAATTTTCCACCTTGCCAGTTCTTTCCCTGCAGTATAATGCTCTTGCTGCCAGTCCACAGTCTACAGAAAACACATTTGTTTTAACCTAAGGCTGTTTTTCAAACCCCTGGATGACTTCAAGTCACCTGAATGAGCTGGGAGGTTTTGTGTGAAGTTTCATTTTTCTTGCTCCAAATAAACTGATGGAAAATACAAAGATGGGTAGAGCAGGCACAGAAATTGATGGACACAGCCATTGTGACGTGGGAACAAGACTGTGAGGAAGTTTGAATGATGTGTTTGGGTGTCAGCCTCCAGCAGGTTACAAAGTCCTGCAGTAAATGTGATTCCTTTCACTTCTGACAGCTTGGGGAAAACAAAGGTCAAAAGTCACCTGCTGTTTTGGATCCTGAAATAGCTGCCAGTGGAACATCAGATATTAATGATATTGGTGTTTTCACCTGATTCAAGTCTTCCACCTCTGCTAAGGAAGCATCTGCTGGTGACATGAAGTGTAACTGAGGTTATTGATCCATGACTCAGTTGTGAACAGTGGCAGGAGCTTCCCTCACACTTCCCAGGCTCGGAGGATATTGGGAGCTAATGGCTCCAGCCCCACACCTTTCTCCTAAAGGATCTGCCAGGGCTGCCACAAGCAGGGAACTGCCCAACTGCACTGCCTGATTCGTGCTGACTTCCCAGGATCTGCACATTTCCATCTCTGACTTAAACCCTTCAGGCACAATCATGTCCCCATGCCAGCACACCTCACTCACTCCATCTACGTGTTCTCCTTATTTCCAGGTTCTCTGGGACTGTTTCCAGTGGAGATAATTGTCAGTATTACATGCTAATCCTGAAAGTATATTGTTCTTCCTAATATTCTTAGTCCTTAAAACATAGGGTATTTAAAAGAGAAGAAATAAAGTTTGATGTCTGTATTATTCTACTTCAGGACTTTTGTCGAAAACCTCTTATTTCCAGTCTCTCATGACAATGTGCAGTGGGTAAAACATAGAACACTTGTTTTTTTAATATAACAGTAATAAATATTTTAGTGGTAACTCCTTATTGTAGGACTTAGTTATGCTAAAAAAATTAAGTTACCTCAGTTATATGACTTCAGGTGGAGTCATAACATAAATACTTTTGATAGCCAGGTTTTACAGTGCAAGCCAAGCAAATGTTCTATATAAACAGAGATACGAAAATTATTTATTACTGTCACTGGCCAATGTTACATGAACCTTTCTGCATTCTTTGTACCACCTAAGAACAAGCACAATTCTCCTTTGCCTCATACCAAGTGATCTCACATGGTAGTCATGCTGAATTATGAGCCTAACCAGGCATCAATCATGTGGAATTCCACAACTCATTAGCTTAAAGGTAAGTAAAATGCTTAAAAAAAAAATGTGAGGGGAGGAACAGAGAACAAGTGAGAAATGTGATGTTATATAAATTAACATCAAAATTGCTCATATATATCTTGTTATAGCTCAACATCAGCAAGACTGGTAGAACCATCCTCTTAAATAAAAAAAAAATTTAAAATGTTTATACTTAGTAATTCCCATTCATTAATGCTAAGTAGCTTGAAACAGTTCCCAACACCCAGCACAGTGCTGTTGGCAAAGCAGCTTCCAGTGCTGTGAAAATGTTCTATTTCTGTAATGCAATTTAATCGGTATTAATTCACTTCTTATTCACTGAAAGGCCATAATCACCAGAAATACTCTTGGTATATCCATAGAGGAGCAGTGTGTGTAATTCCATCAGAAATGCACTGCACTCCAGGATTCAGGATAGCATAGCTAAGGGCTTCCAAAAATCTGTCCCATTACACACCAATGTCTGTCTTCCAGAGCTTTCTGACTCATCTATACTTAGCTAGTTTAAGGCAAAGCTTGAGGAAATATTTTTATTAAATAATGACTAAAAGCTCTGTTTTTCAGCATAACACCATCCACCAATAAAGTTATTTCTCTCTTGTTAAGTCAAATGTTCAACTTAATTAAGGAAATTCTCAGGGAAAATCAGATTTCTGTCAGCCAGTGGCAGGCACACAGGCTCAGAGAAAACAGCTGCTCTTTAACAAAAATCAAGGTATTTTACAAGCCTTGATTAAAGCCTTGTGGCTTTATGCTTTATTTTGATGTAGCAATCCAGTTTCATGAAAAAATGCAAGTGGAGATGTACTGAGGTGCAAAATAAACTTGGACCAAAACAGAAAAAAAAACAGAAAGAGAAATGAACACTTTCTTTTCTCAGTGCAAGTCCTCAAAGGGCTCCTTCCATGTCCTATTAGCCTTCTTTTAGCTAAACTCCCAGCCTCTGCTCATTTGGAAGCTGCTGAAGTTTTCAGCTAAAACTCTATTGAGATTCAGCCTTAAACAAGGCCTTCACCAGTCACCTATGAAAAATTCATATTTCTGACCAACTTAATTTTGGTCTCACTTCACCAACAAAAGAGAATGTTTCTACAGGAAGAGCAACATAATTAACTAACCTTCATTAAAGCTCTTGACTGAGAAACACAATGGAAAACTTGCATCTGAACCTGTAATTGGTCACTGCCAATTATTTTTTCCCAAAAAACCTTCGCTTCATTAATGGTAAAGCTGCCCTCATATTTATGCCATCTCCTATTTTCAGGTGGGCAGCACAGCAAAGCCCACAGCTCTCACCTAGGCACCCCCCAAAGAGCCCAAGGAGAATTTTGCACAGTGCCAGGATGGCTCTGAGATGATCCCTGGGATGCACAGGGTGTCACTCAAGGCCCAGCAGAGCAGGGAACTCATGCACACAGGAAAACTCAAGGAAGTGCAGGAACCTCTGCTGCCTTTCAGCAGTTTGCACATTCCTTAGGGCTGGGCAGAGCTGTCTCCCCTTGCACACTGTTACAGTTGGGTCTGTCAGAGCCTCCCTCACACTTTTTTTCCCCCCCTTTTTTGGAACTAAGCATTTCTTTCAAACACAGCCACCAGCACCTCCCTTGTTATGTGACAGCTCTGTGATAAATCTGCCACGAGGCTGACATGAAGACATGAAAGATTTTGCAACTCCCTAACCCATCTAAGAGATTTCAGCTCCATTTCTTCACCTCTAAGGAAAATGCCTGAATGGCATCTGCAGGAGGAAAGGGGAAAGGGGAGACTCAGAGCTGAGAATTCCACTTCACCCCATAAAAACCAAACACACCATCCTCGGAATCTTTGAAGAGCAGAGAATATGTGTGTAAAACTCACTAATTCAGTGATCAGGACATTCTTCTAAGAGGAGGATTTATGTGTTTTTTATAGAAAGCCATGGCTGGATAAAATAACCTAGTCCCTGGAGATGGCACTGAAAAGTCAGTGCCTCCTGCCAGATGGTGCAGCACACACACAGGGCCTGTGGGAGCTCCCCCAGCTCCCAGCAGAGCTCCGTGCCCCAAGGACACCCAAAATCCAAGGGAAGAGCACATGAGCACAGCAAGGCTTCTGTGCTGGGCAGCACCTGGGCTGGTCACCAAAAAGCCTCTGCCTCCAGCACAAACACTTCTTGATGCAAAACCAATTGCTACACGTACCCTCAACCTTCAGAGAGACCAAGATACGGATCTGATTCTGTTTATATTTTTATAGGCCAGCACAAAATGAAGTGTGAGGAGGCTGATAAATGCACAGAGCATGGTGCCATGGTTACCAGTGACATTAGATCCCTGGCTGAGCAAACTGCTGCAGGAATGATTTCTGTATAAACAGAATTACTCAATTATGTCAGCTGTGTGTCTATAAAACGTGATGCAATTGGATTTCACAGATACACGAGGTGGTTGGTGTTTGCTCTGCCTGTGTGGAGATGCCTCAATGAACTCTTTTGCTCTGCTCAGTGGTGACACTGCTTCCACTCTGACTTCTCTGACCACACCAGCTCTGCCCTGGCTCCCAAAAAAAGGACTGGCACTGAGCTGGCTGAAATTGTGACTCTGCCATATCGTTCCGAGCAAAATAAAATGTGCCAAAAAGAGTTGAATTTTTCTCTCTCTCATGGAAAATACACGATTTACCTTGCATGAAGTGGTAGAGGCCAAACAAAGCTGTGGAATTCTGGAAACCTGAGTCATTCCTATCTCTGGAATTGAAAGCACAGCATGACACTGGTTGCAGTTAGTCTGGTCTAACCATGAGCCAAAGGCAGAGCAGGTTGCTGGGGCTGGTCCAGCTGAGCTGTGACTACATCCAAGGATGGAGATTTCACAGCTGCTCTGGGCCCCTGTTCCATGTTTTCCCAAGCTCACTGAAGCATGATTCCATGGGCTACATTTGTAAGATGAAGCAAAGCCTCATCATCTTGTTTTGCATCTGTTTTTGCTACTGCAAAGTGGGAATAATATTATAATCATCTTTTTTGAAGTGGTCAGAGACCTGTTGATGAGAAGCATGACAACTGTCATCTCCACTTACAAATTCAAACTGAAGCCTGAGAACAGCCATAAGTTTAAATGAAAGCATGCAAAAGCTGTTTTTTCCCAGAAGTAGAAGGAAAAGGAATTTATCATGCTCCCAGACCTGATCCTGCTGTGAGTCAAGCACTTATTCTTGTCCTGGATGCAGGATGACATGAAGTGAGACTGCAAACTAGTCACAGGTGCTTGAACACTAAACTGCTCCATAAAGCTTTGACTTTAGGCATGAATAGAACAGAGCAGCTCAACTTCCAACAGCAGCACAAAGTGCTGAGACCTGACTCTGGCTCTCAGCAAAGGTCAACAGGACAAGCTGTGCCCTTGGAAAATACTGTCCTGAAAGGAAAAATTCATCTTGTGTGTGCTTGTGCTAGAACTACACAACTCACACACACCTGGGAATGTCTGGGGCTCCCCTTCCTTGGTGCCTACAGGAAATGTGGGATACAACATTACCAGGAGCACATTTGACAGGTTTTTTCAGTTTGTATCACACCCAAACAGCAGCACTGCTGTGAGTAGCTATTGACAGTACCAGCATTGTAGTGGCATGGATTTTACACTCATTAATTACTCAACTGGCCTTAAGGCCTCCTTCATGTCAACACAGCATCACAAATTACAGGAGGCACATCCATCAACAGTTTGTCATTAGCACAATCAAGTGGACTTTTCCTACCAGTCTCTGAGATGATGACAGAAATTGTGTTTGAACACAGAGTAAAAAACCAAAGGGTTTTTTTTTCTGAGATTCTGCCTTAGAAAAGTAGCTCTTGATGGTCTCAGGCTAATCCAAATATAGCTGATAAGTATCATTTGGTGGGTTTTTACAACTAGTACTCTTTCATATCTCAGTTCACATCTCTTTATGATCCTTATCCCTTAAAAGCCTTTGATTGATGCTGTGAAAGAAAATCTCTGGAATCCTCATCTTCTCCTGGTTACTTTCAGCCACTTACTGTCAGATACCCATTGCCAATGACACTCTCAAGCTTCAGATGCTGGTCCCAAATTCTGGAAACAGACAAGTTCCAGTCTCCCTGCCCCTGCAGCCAACACACAGAATTTACCATTTACTTCCCTGTTTCCTTGGCTCATATAACCACAACTTCTGCTTAGTCCTGCCTTGCCCCATAGTCACAGCAAACAGCTTCTGCATTTTTTTTGTCCTAGGACTGCTGGATACAGACAATGGCAGATGAATGGGATGATTTTTTTTTTTTTTTGAGAAAACAATTATTTGTCATGTATTTGAAATTTTCTTATGGTGTTTTCATCACTGAGCTAAATGTGGTGGTGTAAGAAAGAGGGCAAGCTCAGCTCATGAGGAATTATAAGGAAAGCTATGGAGGGGAGCTGATATTCTTTCAGTAAATTCTATCTATTTAAACACTACTTCAGGTCTGTGAGTGGAAGTCAGGGAAGCAGAACAGAGCACAAAAGGGGTCACAGGAGCGCAGGGCTGACCTGCACAATCTCACACACCACTGCCAAACCAACAAATCACTGAGGCACTCAGGTCTTAAAATGGTTCACAGCCCTTCTGCAACACTGAGGTGAGACCTGGAAACCAAAAGACACAATTATTCCATTCATGCTTTCATCATCCTTTTATAAGACATTCCCACTGCCTTGAAGAGTGAATTAAGGAGGGGGGGATTAAAGATAGAAGAATAATAAAGGATGAGAAAAGGCAAAACATGAAAGGATAACAATGACACAAATACTCTAATTTCACCTCTCAGTAACAAATTTAATTTTTAATCCTTCACTGACTGGGAAAGGACTATGTGTATTGAAGAAAGTGCTCATTTACAATTTGTGACTATTCCAATTAAATTTTTAAAAACCCAACAATGGGAAATTTCTACCAAGTTATATTGAATGTTCAAATTAAACTGAGAAAACTCAAAGTCTTATTGTGTCTGCATCATTATCTGCATTTCCATCTGAATGGCAAAAAGCTGCAATTAATCCCTGATTTATTTTTCTTTTCCATTCTGTATGGAGCAATGGGATTTAACAGCTCAGTTTTACTCCCATGCACATCATCTCTTCTATAAAAGTTCCTCAGTGAGTACAAACTTCTTCCAACTGGTGCTACCCCAAAATCTAGCTCCCTGTAATGATGAGAATATTCTGTTCTTGCAGGATACTGTAACTGCAAAATCAGAGTGCTGAGTTTTTGCTGGTGTCCTTGGTAACCCCCACAAGTTATTTCTGAAGTAATGGACAAAGCCGACAGGCACTTGGCACATTCCTGGGAAGTCAGAAAAGGGCAAGGAAAGGGCTCAGCAAGTGTCCCCAAAGGATGACTCTGCTGACAAATTCTCCTGTGAGGGAGGAGGCAGCCCATCACTGGGATTAGCTCCTGACCACACAGATTTGGAACATGCCAAACAAGACAAAACAACTGCTTGCCCTCATTTCTAGCATCTTCTGATTTATGTGAGCCAAGCACCTATCAACTTGGACATGTACAAAGACATGCACGTGGAAAAGGATTTAGAAAAGCAGGTACAACATTTTACCTTCTGAAGAATACAACAGAATGTGTGTGTAAACAAATTCATCTGCATTTACATCCTTCCTGCTTTACACCTGTCCATCATGGGAGAGGGAGAGCCACAAATGTTGCTTTATCTTTCATTCCATATGGGAAGCACTTCATGCATGTTTTTAAATACTTTTTATTTAAGACAAATACACACTGCACTAGCACCAGCCTCTGAAACAGCCATTTCAGCAACCACGTGTAAAATGTTCTGTTCTAATGACAGCAGCAGTAACAACAGGATTTGAGGTGTCAGGATTTGAGATAATCTCCTGGCAGAACACCAGGAGGGAGTTGTAGGAAACCACACTATAAATCTGGCTGAGGTGCTAAGACATTTTAAACAGTGAATCTACTTTATCAAAGTAGCAATTGTGTCATCTCTCTTTTCCCTTTGCATATTTTGGGTATTTCTAATGCACTCACATAGTTGCACTTAAGTGTGAGGCAGTAATTGTGTATAGGACTGAGTGTGAAAAGCAATGATTTCACAACTGTTTCTAATGCAGCTAAAAGCTGCATATTAAAGAAAGTGGCAACATAAATGCTTAAAGACCCTAATAACATTCAAGAAAGAAAAGGAAAAATAAAGGAAAAAAAAATCAGATGCTGTGAGACAGAGAAGTAGAAATGAAAGCAGCCAGGTAGGTGTTGGTTTGAAGGCACTGTGGAGGGACCAGAACATCACCCAAAGGAGAGTGAACATGGCAGGGACAAGAAAAAGAAGATGCAGAAGATTCATTTTCACACTCATGTTTTACCACTACAACAAAATAGTGGGTTCTACTTGCACAACCTACAAAAACTACAAACATGCTTTTCATAGAAGAACAGAGAATGAAGGAGAAAAGGACAATTTTCTAGGCTGATAAAAATCAAGAGTCTGAAACCAGGCACTTATTGACACAGCAAATCCTCAATTTAGAAGAAATGGGAAAATGGTGCTGCCTTTAGTCCTCCTCTCTCATATCCCATGAGTAACAATTCAGAGCTCTGGAGTGTGGGATGCAGGTAGTTCCATCACTGCTCCCACTGTTCTACAGACAGGACGGAGAAAGTTCCAGGAACAGGTAAAAAATAGGATTTCATACTAACATTTCTGTGAGAAAAGCATTTACAATCATTTACAGTGCCACCTCTTGATGGCTGCAAAAGTGCATTTGTTTTTTTTTGGACTTGCTGCATTTCTTTGTGGAAGCTGTTCACTGTCCCACTTCACTGCACACCTGGCACATCCTCTCTGGATTTTCCTCCAGGACTGGATCCTCACAGCTCAACAAGGAAGAAAAGCCATGTCTTCTGTAGTGCTTGGTAACTGGAGACACCCAAACTCCATCTCCATTTTCTATCCAAAAAGTCTCACTTCTTCCCAAAAACCCACAGAAATAAAGCACTGACTTTTAAGCACAGAAAGCCAAGATTTTCTCCTATAAACCCCAGGCACTGAGCAGAAACAGAGCCCGTGGGGGAGCAGAAGGTTTTAAAAACACAAGTATTGCTCAGCTGGTGAAGATGTGCAAGAGCAGCTCTGGATTTCAGGGTGCAGCTCTTGTGGGACAGTCCCAGCACAGGGAAATCCCTGCCAGAAAACCTCAAACATGGAGCAGCTGGAAGGGTGGGGCACAAAGCCAACCCACTGCCAGAGAATGGCAATCTCCCTGCTGTTATTTCTAATATTCTAAGGAAACTACCCAAGAAAATCATCAGGGCTTTTACATTTGTTCTGCTGTGCCCAGGAGGAGCAGCATCACCTGTACCACCCAAACAGGAATTTGCAAAGCTGACTCTCAGTGAGATTTTCTCTTTTTGAAAGGAAAAAAAAAGATTAATTTTCATCAAGAAGAATTAAGACCCTCATGGAAAATGTAATAAAAAGTTTGCTGTTTTTAAAATTTCTATTTTTTTTTTCCCATTAAAAACCAAATCTATGCTCTGTAACATTTTGGACTTCTGAAGTTTTCACGGGGATAAAACCCAAACTAATTACTCTAAGCCTCAAGATCACGTTTCCTTGCACATGTACAATGAAAAATATTGAGTAAAGCTTCTAAGAAACCTTTCATTGCTGGGTACTTAGCAAAATTGATTGAAATTCAGATTTTTTTTGCCCACTGGCAAATTCTGATAACTCAGTATCTATTTGCATTCCAAATAAACATGAGAAATCGAAATATTCATGGATTCTGTAAAACAAAATGCACTTAACAATTTTGCCATAGAGAAAATTGACTTTTCAAAGCAATTTAAGTGCTATTTTTCCTTTCTTGCATACACCTTCTCCTGGAAGTCAGCATGGGGACTTGTAGCCCCAATTTCCCCAATGAAATATCATATGCATTAGGGCTTTTTCCCCCCACCAATTCATGTGCTATTTTTGTCAAAAGAAAAAAAAATAGCAGGAGTTACTTAGATCTAAAGCTTTTCCTACCAGCATATTGCTACTTTTTAAAATTAGACCCCTAGGTATCAAATGAAATTTGAAGATGAAAAGAAAAATATTTACACCCCAAAAGTAGCCAAGTGACCATTAATGAGTAAAGTGAAAATCACCCCAAACCCAGATTTAACTTATTACACTAGAGACTTGAAGCTAAATCTTTCCTCTCTCTCACCACAACATTACTGCTTAGTGCAGGCTCCTTCCTTAGTTTTTTTCCTAGGAAAAAATCCAAAGTAAATGCAATTTTTAACCTAAAGCAAAACAGGAACGAACCCAAGTCTCATGTGGTCTGTGGAATGGGAAAAACTTTCTAATTTTTATCTTTTAAATGTATTTTTAAGCCAAGTCCACTGGGACAAGCTGCAAGCTCCAATAAATCTCAAAGTACCTCCACAGTCCTGTATTTCACATTATACCTCATGCACCTGTGTTGTCCAAAGCCTGGGCTGTGTAAAACTCTGGATTATCCTCAGGTAACTGGAATAATGGGAGAAAAGAAGGAACTGACCCACACATGAACCTATGAACTAAGCAGAAGGTGTCATTTGATATTAAATTTGACTAAGTTTGAACACTTGGCCGTGTTTAACAAAGTCACACGATCCTGGTTTCCCTGCTGGGGTGATCTGCAATCCAACAGCCAAAGTCACTTGGAGAAATGTGTCAGCACCACCAATTTAATGGGAATTGCTGCTGGAGTCACACCAGTGCCATCTTTCCCTCTGCCATGCTCTATTATGTACTGAATATGCACATGGACATGAATTCCAGCCAGTGACTCACAACCCCTGCTCTCGTGGCTACACCGAGCAGGGCACACGTGTCCTCCCAGCAACAGCCAACACACACCACACACCCATCTGTGTTTGCAATGCAAAAATGAGCAAAAAGGATTTGGGCCTTTTTAAGGATTTTTTTTTTTCCTAAGGGGCCATCAGAGAAGTGGGTGCAGCACAAGCTTCAGTGCCCCCCTTTAGCCAAGCAGAATTAATGAGTCTAATTAGCACTGCAGGGGCAGCAGTAGGAGGCAGGTATTTACACACATGAGGAAGCTCAGTTGTGCTAGAGGTTCTCCCTGGCACAAAACAGGAGGTTACCTGTGATAAGCACACAGTCATGGCAAGCTGTCTGTAGAGATGCTTTAAACTAGCAGCAAATAGTGATCCTCACAGCAGGGCCATTTTTTAAACTATCTGGAAGTGCATTATGATTAAAAGCATTATGAGGCACTCAGGAGAGGCTGTTAGGCTGTGCCTAGGACAAACAAAATGGAAAGCAGACACTCCAGGTTGATTGCCATGTCTCCTTCAAGAGCCAGAAATTACCTCTATTTATCCCATTTGCATCATACACGTCAGTTAATATATAAATAGAGATGAGTGTAGGGGATCTTGTGCTGAACTACACCAGTGAGTCACCAGCCACGGGGAAGGATAATCTTTTCTCTTGCCTGTATAGTATTTATACAAGACAGTATTTACCAGCAAGTTAAAGGCAAGGTTGGGGTGCAGAAAATTCTGATGAGACAGAGACAAGGATGGTGAAACACAGACAGGGGCCCAGATGGGATCTCCTTAAATTCTGCTGGACAAAATGACTGAACTGAAAGCTGGCACTGATTCAAGCACAGACTTGGACTAGAGGCCTCTAGAAACCTTTAGAAGTTGAAGTACTCTGTGATTCTAAGAGGCAACATGGCCCAAAATAGAGAGGCAATTCTGGGAATCCACAGCATCTGAGCATCTACCTGGAACTGTGCTCACAGTATTTGCTTCTCTTTGAGATGCAGCAATCTTTGTTTTCTTGCTGGGAGACAGTTTTTATGATGCTCTGAGTGACAGAAGTAACATAACCATGAATCTCTCTCAGACTTGAGGAAAGTTGCGTTGTACAGGGACTGCAGAATATTGCACTAGAAGCCTTACAGGGGGTTTAGGGAATAGCAGAGTTAGGGAAAGGGAAAACACACCTCACTTGTAGCAACATCATTTAAATCCAGTTCTGGTGCTTGCATTTATCTCCACAGTGCTTTCTATCATAAATCAGGTATTATTTTCCTTCTGCACAACCATACACAATACAATCAGCTGCAACATCTGGGCTCTGCTTTTCTTAATAGCACCTTCATGCAGTTATAATGTAAAATAAAAGAACTGGAATTGGAAATAAAACAGAAATGCTAATTTGACACTTGGAACTTTATTACAGCTGCACAACTTAAAGTAATTTTAACTGTAGACTTTTGCTGTTAGGTTATATTTTTCAGTAACACCTTTTTCATGCAGAGGTGTTTTCTTAATCATCATCACTTGTGTTTGGGATGGTTTAGAGTTATTTTTCCTGTTCTTTTTTTACAGAAGGCCATGGGTCACTTTGAGCCAACATTTCCCTTTATGCAGTGAGTGTCCCCATCACTACTCCCTGCCATGTTTCAGGATGAACAGAGCTTCCTCCCACTGAGGTACAGACTGATCTGCAGGGTCCCTGCTGTCTTTGCTTGATCTTTGACATCAGGCACTTGTAATAAGGCAGGCCAGAAGTTCAGGCATGGCACCAACATTTTAACTGCATTACCTTCTACTTACCTGACCACGTTTAGAAAGGGTCTGGGCTGAAAATCCTCATTTTATCATCCCTCCTAATGCTCCTGTGTCACTGGTGCTGGCCCCTCAATGTCTGTGCAACACTTCAAGTAACACTTCTGTAAACTGCCCCTCAGTGATAAAAATGCAACAGAATCCAAAACACTAAGGGGGAGAAGTATAAACCTGTCCTGATATCAGCTTTGTCTCCCAGACCATAGAGCAAAAGACACTTGACCTGATCTGTAACTTAACTGCAAATGCAGCTGTGAATGCGTGGTAGTGTTTAAAGTGTTCCTTGCAGAGTAAATTCTTTCTTTACACATCAGTTTACACCATTTGTACCTCTGGGAGCATCAACTAACCTCTAACTTCCTTTAGCTCAACATTACACTGATCCATAAAGACCTTTGGGAATGCTCCCCCTTCTCATTATATTTTTATTTTCCTGGGGAGAGAGAAGGGTTCATGGTCACAGATAAACAGTGCACTGAGTTTCCCCTCCAAGCCCACCTTAGCAGTCCACGGAAACACCTTCCAAACTCCTGCAGCTGGTGCTGCTGAGTGCAAACACCTCCAGCACCATGGAGCTGATGGAAAGGCTGGAGAGGGGCCAGCACTGCCCACTGACTCAGCCCCTGTCACTGCTGCTCTCCAGTCAGGCTGAAAAAAGCCTGGGGCTTTTGTTCTTGTGGATTTGCCAGCCTCCTCCAAGAAACCTTCTTGTGTGCTCCCTGGGAGCACCCTGAAACCCTGGTGTCACAGTGGCTACAATAACACAACTTACCGTAATTCAGAAGCAAGTTAATTAGCTACAAATATATGCAAAATTCACTTACCACATCACTGAGATTTGTGAAATGTTTCCTATTCCTTGTTATGCCTGATTAACACACGATGCATTTTCTTCTGTCTTAAGGTTAGATGTCTGAAGCTTTTCCGTAGGAAATTAAAAACAATTCACATTTATTGAGTTAATATTCATTCTTTCACTAGAGAGAAAATAAACAATAAGCATTTCATAAGTCTCAGGTCTTTTATTTGCCAGAAAATCAAATAATCACCAGTACAGGTTGATCCCATAATCTCGTTTATTTCCATGGGTTTGAAGAAATTATTTAACAAATTTGGGTCAAATGTGTCTTAAGATTAATAAGTGATTTATTGTTGACCTTGGGTAGCCAGAATTCTATTTGGAATCTCTACCAGGTCAGCAAATTTGAAACAATCTCCATCTGCCATACACCAGCTAATCTTGCCTCTTTTTGCTACCATTAATTAACAGTAACTATAAATTGGGAAGATGTCCATGTAGCTTTATTTACATAATTTGGAAAAATTATTTGGAGCAGGGAAACAAAGCCAGAAAGAGACCAAAGGAACAAGGAGGGAACAAGAGGAATTCGCTGAGTGTCACCAATTTTATGACACCACTGGGCACCATTCCCTACACCAGGAACTAAGTGCAGCTAATGCAGCTTATGGATAAAGATGGACAACACTCAGCACTTTATCAAGTGTAAAAAAAAGGTTTGTGATGTCCTCATATGCACTATTCCCACTAATGGGAATTTTGAGAGGAAATCAGGCAGCTCTGCTCAAACCCAAGCTCAGTACCACACTCAGATCTAAACTCTGAATGTGAGCTGTACCCAAAATGTTGCCCATATGTTACTTATTTACCAAGGGAGTTGAGGGAAAGAGGTTAAGTAGCACATTCAGACAAGCTCTGATAATTCATGTGTGGAGCAGACACAAAATAAAGAGCTGCAGTTGTATGGCTGCATGCAAAGGGGAGACAGAGAAATGGAAAGAGGGAAGCAAGAGTTCTACAGCTGAATCATGCCCAATCTCCCCATCTTTTTTGGTTTTAACAGAATCCTTGGATGTGGAAAAACGGTTCCATTTGCCAGTTTGTCATTAAATGCCAGCCTGTGCTAATAATTATGACACAGAGCAGATGAGTAACTTTCAATAGTTCTTATGAAATAAGTTCTTACAAAAATATTACTGACAGTATCTCACACATCTCCCTTAACTGATTTTATACTTTGTCTTCCCATGCCCACTCCCCAAAATAAAATAAATTAGGAAAAAAAATCCAACTGTATTTAGAAAGTGTAACAAGCCATCCTTGACTTACTATTTTTCTGACTGACCCTAAACCTCCACCTGCTCCTGTTCTGTTCCATCCACACAGGTGTGAAGCCACTGTGACAGTTCATTCAGGGTGAAATCACAGCAGTTTAGAACCACTGAGCGTCACAAACATGATGCTAATTAAATGGGTGGGGAGTGGAGGAGACACCACACAAAAACGCCACAAAACCCTGATGATTTCTGTGAATAAACGCCCAAAATTCAAATTCCACAGCTGGCAACTGCAGAGAAACTCCTCTGACACCCTGCAGATTTCTTTTCAGCAGGAAGATTAATTAAGGTGGGTTGTTTTTCTTTTCTTTGCACACAGGAAATTCCCTCTGCATCTGCCACACAGAGTGATTCTTTCATTTTCAGGAACAGGAATTCAAAGGAATCCCTGAAGCATATCAGAGTTGGGCTTGTGCTAAGTATCAGCTGTACTTATCTTTTAAAGGATGTTATTTGTCTTATTTGAAACATGAACACTAATTCAAGGCTTGCTATCGTTTTGCCTCTGCATTGCTACGACAACTAAAGAAGTTAATGGAATACATAAAATACTGCAATAAACCCAAGTTTGCCCCACAGCATTTCAAGTTCCCTTTCTAAATTAGTTCAGGGAAACAGCAATTGGGTCACTCTCATTTTAGATCTCCCAATAGCAAAAAGGCAGATTTCCCTGATTTTGGTAAGGAAGCCAAAATTATTGGTTAATTAACAAAGCCATTTAAGAAATCAATCAAATCCCAGAAGTGAATGTCAAGGTTACCTTGAGTCAAGAGCACTGTAAAGGAATAAAACAAGGTTTTATCAATATCTTTATACCACAAACATGTAGAAGAATGCAGTGCTTTACACAGAACAAGAAAGAATTTCAGTGTTAGAGTTGAAAGTAGAATTGGCAATACCTTCAGATAATTTCGTCATGATCAGGGCCACAGTGATTACTTCTTCTCTCTCCCAATCACAGAGGGGAAGATAAAACACACCTCTGATTTCTTTATTTTTTGTTTTTAAACAAAAGAAGAGTCGTTCAGGTTGAAAGCTGTACAGCTGTTTAGAAGCAGCACTAACATCAGCCACAAAGGAGGAGAAGCTTAAACAGAGCCACAGGATCTGACACAGGGATGCCAATAAAGCCTGGCTGCTTTGTGGCACCCAGGAGAGCAAAACCAGCAACACCCGAGGAATGCACAAATCCCAGGAGCAAACTGGAGTGTCAAGGAAGGGACACAAAACCTCCAGGGACAACCCTGCTGGGGCTGCTGAGGTGAATGCCTCACCAAAGTGCTGCTTTTCCCTGGACAACCTTACCAAAAGATTTAATCCTCAAAGTGCTCACCAGCACAACCCACACAGCTGTGCCAAAAAACTCCACAAACATTGTGATCTGGGGGATAATAAACAGTAACTTCAGGACACACAGAAACACACGGCCTTTTCTATACAATACTTCTAGACCCGCTAAAGACAATTTTATTGTAAATCCCTCCATGTCTACCAGCGCTCTTCTGAGCGTACAAGTCACACCTATATTGTTTTGGGGCTTTATTGTTATTTTTACACAAACTTCCTCAGAGGACAAAGTGGGCTCAGGGGGTTAAAATAAAGATTGAAATTTGAAGTCCCATGACAACAAAAAGTAACATAGGGGAAAGGTATGAACAGCCCCGACTCACCTGACACGGCCCGGCGGACATTGATTCCCCCTCAGGGGAACATTCCCACCCAGCTTTCCCTGAAATTCTGAGGGGAAAAAATGCAGCCCAGGCACCAAGGTCTCCGGTGGTGCAAGGATCAAGCTCAATTCCCAAAATCCCAAAATATTTGGGGTATAAGCAGCAAAAAGCGCTCCGGCAAGCGGCAGGGGCCGTGAGGGGGACCCAGCGCTGGGCGCGGCGCCGGCGGCCCCTCAGCCTCCCCACAGCGGTAAAATGGCGCCTGCCCTGAGGGAAATCTTCCAAAAAATAAACACTCGAGTGGCTTATACACGCTGTTCAATAGGGAAAAGGCGTTTCCCTGGGGTCTGGCAGCAAAACCGAACTGGCTGATACTCTGTGTGCCCTTGTCACCCTCATGGCAGCGAGGACCGGACCCCCTCACCTCAAGGCTCGCCCTTTCCGCAACAAAATAACTGCGGACAGCGGCTGGAAAAGCGAAAAATCCCAAAGTCTGTGCGCAACAAATGCAGACACACAAGGGATTTTAAACAAATAACCTGTGTGTGCACTCAGCAAGAAAAACCTCCGAGAAAGATCCCTTTAACTGCTATATTGATGAGATCTCTCCAGCTGCCATTCCTTCTGCTGAGGGAGTCCCACCCTGAGCAATATCAGGATATGATTTTAAATGATTTAAATTGTTTATCCTTTCTGATACATTATACATACAGCTCAGCTGTTTCTAATGCAGGAGCAATCCAAGCACGGCATTTTCAATACAAAAATTCATTAGGAAACACTCCTAGCCTCAACCAAAACAGGCCATTTTTCCTTCCTTTTGGATTTCAGAAATAACCTTATGCAAAAAAAGAAAAAAAAAAAGTGATTACAGCTGTAATGACAAAAAATGAGGGGAAAGTGGCAGTAAATAATGGAGTGTCTTTTCTGAGCACATCAAGGGTTTTGGAGCGTCAATATATGAAGGGTCTTTTTTACCTCAGTGAGCTGGGTAATATAAGGTGTCTAAATGTAGAGAAAAAGAAAATATCATCTGTCACTGCCGTAACAGCAAGAAGATAAAATTATTTCTATAGGCTGAAAACAGAAGTGCTCCTGAAAGAAATCATTGCTGGAGAATTATTTTTGGAATAGTATTCATCAAAAGTTTGGGGGAGGGGAAAGAAAAAAATGTGCATTGGGGAAAAGAAACATATCAAGAGGAATTAAATATTTCAAATGCCTACTGAAATATAATTTCTAAACTGAATTAAAAATGTTAGGAAGTTTGACACAATTAACCGTTGTGTGGGTGACAAAACATACAAACAATGTACTAAGAGATGTTATACCGATATTGATTCCTTTTTTTATTATTTTAATGCTGTGTAAAGCAAGACTTGAGACCAGCTTAGGGCCAAAAGATATGATATGAGCAGTTCTGATCTAGCCATGCCAGCAGACTGGTTTGATTTTCCCTGTTTTCTGAACAGAATCAAGGCTGCTTTTTTCCCCCTTTGCACCACTGTGGCTGCACCTTCTTTCCCATCCAGCTCAGGACTGTGATTTTGGGCAATTTGAAAATCAGATCAAAGCATTCAGCAAAGCTGTAAGATGTCTATGTGAAATCTGAAAGTGCCTTAGAGACTATGTGGAGAATTCCATTCAGTTTTCTGAATGCAATCAAGGGCTCTGTCCTCTGACCATGATTCTTTTTTCAGGTTTAAAAAGTAATGCTGGGCTTTCTGAATAAGCTTCAAACGATTAATCTGTTTGCTACAAATTATTATGTATATTATACAGGACAATTAGGGAGAAAAATTATTATTTTAAAAGTTAGTTTTAACTTGAGGTTTGATAATTTTGCCTTTTACACCTCCAGCCTTCCTTTCTAAAACACTGTCAGTTTAAAGAAACCTGATCAAAGATAGGTAGTCTCCATTTTTCAGCAGCAGGAAAACCTTTCTTTAAATTCTTTCACTGGAAAAAAAGGGACTGAAGTAATTTTGCCTAATGTTCCTGAGAACATTGCATCAGGTTGAAGTCCAATAGGAGAGATTTCAGCTCCAACAATGAACGTTGAATGTACAAATCATACATTAATCATTAATGGTTTTTAATCAGTTCTGCCTTGACAAAAATTCTCCAGCATGCACCAGGCACTCAGAGCTGCCTCTTCTCTTCCAGTGCTCCAAAGTGGGATTTAGGAAATGGCACCCCATGTTCCCAAAGAAAATGAGAAACACTGGATATATTGAATGTCAGTGTGATCAAAGGGATCAGCTGAAACACTCATTGCATGATCTTTCCACTTAAATATCTTTTTGTCTGTATAACTCTCAGACAGGATTTCATCTCAATTTGCAGAGAGCATTTATATTTATCTATCTAATTCAAACTGCAGATATCATTACAAGAATTGCACTAATATTTTCTCATCATCCTGGCAAATCCTGAGGGATTGTAAATGCCTCACAAAATCCTTTTAGATTAAATCCAAGGCAGGTCACTAAAGAAATCTGGCTGAAGACTCAAGTTCATGACATCACCCAAACACGTAGCAGCCATGTGATGAAAGGCAGCACAACACTCTGTGATAAATGTACAGACTTTCCAAGACTGGTTTAATAACTGCTTACCTAAGACAACTTTCTGGAAGATGGACATGAGTGTGTAAAGACAAGTCAAATGGGGGTAAACCCTCCAAAAAACCCACAGGAAATCCAACCCTGAAGCATCAAAACATTTGAGCTTCATATTCAGTTTGCTCTGTATCAGTCCTATTTTAAACCAGGCTGTGTGTTTGCATTGACAGCCAGGGTGCAAAACACAAAAAGGGTTGGAAAGAAGGTCCAAGATAGCAGTCACTCTCCAGAACTACAAGACTGCTTCAGGAAATGCACCAGTCTCCAAGAAAACCTTTATGACCAGCACCAGCTACTTCCCTCCTGCAACAGGGGGCAGACAGACAAATAATAAATAGGTATTTTCACTGGGTTCTGCTTTCTGCAGGAACTCATTTTGTCTTTTCTTGCTTTTCAGAATGGAAGAGAACCATGACTGAACCTGCTTCAGAGTCCAGGGATGCAGAGGATCACTGCCACCAGCAACCAAACTGTGTTTTCTCATCTACAGAACAATTCAAGGAATTTAAAAATAACCCCCTTTTTATCTCATCAATACAAAGGTTTTTCTTTCAGCAAAAAGCATTTTTACCAGCAGCAGCCAATCCCTGAGACTGCTACATTTAGCATCAGCAGAGATGGAAACTGGCAGCAGCAGGATTGTACAGCCCCTTCTTAAAGAAGATTGACACTAGAGACCAAAAAGGCTCTCAGTTACTAAAGCTACACAGATTACTTCATTCATGCCAAGACTCCCTTTCAGCACAGGATCACTCCAAGATTTCTATCCTGATAACATTTACTGATAAGAGCAACCTGCACTCTCCCATGCTGCCCTGATCTCACACAGTAGAGTGGGCTTTAGGACATGTACAAGATAAATTGGTATTTGTAGGCATTCTTTTGCCTTATCTGCCCTTTATTCTGCCTGCTCCCTTCCAAATGCACTTCTCATTTTTAACAATCAACCTCAAACACCAGATTTCTCTTCTTTATAAATCTGGAGCCAAACCTGCATTTGCCATCTGCAAGTTGAAACATTACATCAAGCAAGGAATTGTCATTCATTTTTACCTGGGTTCCCAGACATTCCATGATAATCCTGAGTTTTAAAAGAATTAGTAATACACTCATAAATCAACCCAAACTGGAAAGCAGGAAAACAAGTGAAGTTGTGTTTTATCCTGCTTCTTTTTTCTAGGCTGCCAGTGCTATTCCCTTGGATTTGAGATCTGGGCTGTCCACACTCTTGATCTGGGATACTTTAGAAAGGGACAAAGAGTCCAGCACTGCATTTGAACCACCTGGAAAAGGGAGTTTATCCTGGAGCTGCTGAAAATTCTGGGCTGGAGGGGCAGCAGCAAGTGCCGCTGTCAGCAGTGCTGAATGCAGAGGTGCAAAATTAATTTTTATCTGAGACAAAGGCCAAGATATTCAGATATGAAATGAAATGAATCTCCCAATGTAAACTATTTCCACTTCAAGAGCAGCCTTACTCAATTAAAGCCTGCACTATCAGCTTCAAGTGAAGAGATCAGACGGAGGTCCCCAAGCAATTACATGAAACAAAGTCACCCTTGCAGCAGCCTCTGTAATAAAACCAGGGCTCCATTTCACACTGTTTTATTCTCCAGAGATATTTGCTAACTAGGTTTCAAAAGGAATTCAACTTTTGCAATTCACAAGCCCAGATTAAGAAATCCAGTCCATAGGTCAAAGACACAATTACCTCCTTTTCACATAAATCTCCTTCCTTCACAGAAAAGCTGACAACTTTTTTTCAAGAGCAAAAGAATCATAGAACTGATGTATGAATATTTTCTCATTATCTGTGACTCCTAATTTGCCAGAAGCTTCGGTTTTCTGAAATTTAATATTACTTACAAAAAACCAAAAACTCAAAAAACCCAAAAAAAACAAAACCAGAAACAAACTGTGAAGAATGTACTTGTACATAGCTTGGTGGAGGTCATGAAACCCAAATTGTTGCTTTGAAAAAATATTCGATAAAACAAATTTGAAATTTTTTTTTCAAATTTTTTTAGTTTTCCAATCTGAAATTGCTGGATTTTTCCTCTGTTGCTCTGTTCAGTGACATTTCCTGCCTTCTGCAGTGGTCTAATGAAGTCCTTCAGCAGCTTTAAAGACTAAAATCCTGCAGTGACTTCAGTCTGCTTAGGTGGACTTTTACCTTATTCTCTCTAACAGATTTAAACCAAGCTTGTTGCCTTGTGTGCAGCCATATTCTATAATTCTTGCTGAATTTTACAGTCATCATCAATTTATCCATGGACTTAATCTAAACACTCACACAGGTATAAATCACAAACATATAAAATATAGCATTGCATGTGCTGATTACTATTTCTCCTAACACCTATTTGAACTCTTACCTAACTTGTTGTACATTGGTGCAAAACTCTAATTTCTCCCTTTGCTGCAAGGGAGCAAAGGGATGAACTGGGCAACACCACCTTTACAAGCTCATGTATTGAATTTAACATATGGAAGAGCACAGGCAAAATTTTAGTTCTAAATAAAACAGATTTAAAACTCTCCCTGGTGAGAAAAATCACCTTTTTCTTACAAACTATAAACAAGAATGAAAAAGACAAGCTCCTCATCCAGCTTTATTACTAAATCAACCACTGAAATACTGGTAAACCTCTAAATCTGGAGGAGGCAATCTTTCAGTGGGAGTCAAAGAAAAACAGAAGTCTGAAATATTCAGTGCAGACCAGGGGCTTCCAATAGTTCCTTACATTTGGAAAAGCACTGAGAAAACCTGG
The DNA here is from genome assembly GCA_013400855.1 of Buphagus erythrorhynchus. Taxonomy (NCBI): domain Eukaryota; kingdom Metazoa; phylum Chordata; class Aves; order Passeriformes; family Sturnidae; genus Buphagus; species Buphagus erythrorhynchus. Next base: position 231,823 of record VZTT01038873.1, on the reverse strand, counting down.
AAGTGAGGGATTAAGAGCCCACCACCAGCAACGGGAAAGCAGGAGACAACCCTGCTATGAAATAATGATCAAAGGGAACTGCCCAGCTCCCACAGAATGTGTTTGTCTTGGCTTCTCCTTGCTGGGAAGAAATGCAGGGAGGAGCTGAAGCACCTCCTGAAGCAGTGTGAGTGAGAAAGGCTCCTGTGGTGCAGGAGATAAAGGGAAGCTGGGAGGTGATGCAGCAAGGAGAGCCTTGGGTTGGGGTGGAGGGAGCAGCTCTGTGCTGGGGGAAAGGCCACAGGAGAAGAGCCATGAGATGCTGGGATGGCTTTTGGGATTATCCCCCTCACCCAACCCTTGTCTGCTCTTGGTTCAAGTCAAGGAAGAGACATTTCCTGTAGGGAAACCCCTCTGTGGCATTGTCCATCCCATGAGTTGTGGGCAGCAGGAGCCAGGTGAGAACAGCACAGCAATGTCATAACTAAACTGTCCTGTCATTCACTGGCCCGTGTGAGCTAAGAACACCCAGCTAAAAGCATCCAACCTGGTGTCTGACAGCTCGAGGCTGCAGGATGTGCCTAGAATAGCAGCCTGTCTGCTCTGTGCATATGCTCATTTTTATAATGATCCCTCATTTTATTCCCTCTCCCCAGCAGGAAGCAGAACGTTATGAATGGGGTCACAAAACACCATTGGTGAGCCAACAAACCGTGGGATGAAACAAGCAGATAACAGGTCATGAACATTTCTATGCAGTTTGAAATATTACCAAGAATTTGCCCTTTGAGCCAGGGAGGTCTCAGGTAGGTGGCAGGAGCACTCTGTGCCATCCACTGCCTTCACGTCCCCTCCAAGATGGAACTTTTTTCTGTGAAGAAAAACAAGTAATAACAAGTAGGAGGAATGATTGTAATATGAGGAAGCAAAACAGCAGGAACAAACCTTGGGATTTTCTATTCCTGTGCTATATAGAGCTGAAGCTTTTGTTAGCTGGGGATTCTGGTTCCAAAAAATGAAACATCACTGCCCCCTTCTGTAATCCAAGCCAGCTCTATCCTACCAAAAATGTGACTGAAGCACTGGGTAGTTACATGCCAGCTGACACCGACATAATGAGTTTGCCCAAAATATTAAACAAAAAAAATTAGTTTATTTTTCGGTAATTATTTCCATATCTGTGTCAGTCTTCAAGAGCCTGGCAAATATCTAGCCCCAAAGAGAAGAAGTATTGAATAAATCCACTGGAATTTATTAATTCAACAGTTTGTGTATAAGACAGAATTATATCCACATCTGAATTTATTAAAAAGCTGTCAGAAATTTCCAGCATTGACTGAACTGTCATTTGGGCTTCTTGTCTAAAATGAACTAAATTTTTCCCACACTTTTAAAAGAAATTATGTACAAAGTTGATGTTAAATTGGCCTGTGCTCCAGGGAAAGTGGGAAATCACTGCCTGGATAACATTTCCAGAAGGAACCTGGAGATGCTCATCCACACTGACTGCATATGTTACCCTGCCAGCCCATGGTATCCTGATTTAGCCTCCCTCTCAGCAATGCTCAGAATTCAGTGCATATTCACTCTGCTCTTGCTCTTGCACTGTATAAACCAGCAATTCCCTCACTCTGCCCACATTACCACATCCTGCACCCCAACTTTCCCATTTCCCAGAACCTTTCCTATGACCTTTTCCATACAGAAACACCTCTGGGCACCCACTCCTGCTTCAAGTCCTTTCTTTTAAGTATTTTTTCAGCTTCAACCAGCACACATCTCCTGAAAGCCAAAAAAACAAAAGTGAGTTCACCAAACTGAATGCTCCCTCATGCAAGTTTAAAATAGACTCGAAATCTAAACGTATTTTATTTATTGAAAGCAAGCAGCAGCCTTTAACTGTGTAGGCTGAAACTCAGGATTGTGGATGTTCCTGCAGTGCCAAGGGTGATTATTTCTTGGGGAGAAATCTGACCTGCTGCTGGGTTTGAAAAGATTTTACACATCTTTTTCCTTACAATGGAAAGCTCACCTTCTCTCCTATGCTGCTGGAAAGGACATGTAACACTAAATTTTTTATAGAATAGGTTGAATATGAAAAGGCAAGAGAAAGTAAACTTCATGTGCCCACAGCTGATCAGAAGGTGGAAAGAGCTCCTCCTCTTCTCATGATTATCCCTGTGGGAAAAGGTGCAAGCTTCTTCCTTTCTTTTTTCAGAAGAATTTCTACAATTCCCTGTTCAATTGCACACAAATGCAGATATCCTGCAGAACAGGGCAAGTTTCTAATTCTGCTGAGTTGCCCTCTCCAGGCAGAGCATTCTTTATAGTGCTGCAGTGCAGTGAAGAGAAATCCCTATTGATGTTTACAAATTGCTGAGCCAAGACAGGGAAACCATCTGAATTATGAGGGTCTTATACACAAAAATACAAGGAGTTATAGATTTCTTTTGCCAGATTAAATAAACATACCAGGACTGCAAGAGTCCCTGTTAAGAGCTATTCCTCATCCAGCCCTATGAGCCAGAGCTGATTTATGCTGCAGAGAAGATAAACATTTAGGTTTGTTTTGAAAGCTGAGCCAGAGCCCTCACACTTTAATTGCTTTGAACTGCCCTATGATTTTTTATTTCATTTCAGTCCACAACAGTGACACGGAGAGGCACTGAAAGTATAACACAAATATAATTATCTTAGTGTCAGCTTGATATAGCGGGGTGTGAGTAGCTCAGTTTCAGTCATTACCGCTGGCAAGGCCACAGATACTGTGATTTTTACAAAAACAACTGTAGTCTGATTCTGGAAATGCTGCCAACCAAGTGTGTGCATCTCAGACCAGCAGCACTGAGGAAGGGATCAGAATGCTGAGTGCTGCACTGGGACTGGGGATGGCAGTGAAATATCAGAGAAATAATGGTCAGGAAAAGTAAAACTGGGATAGGAGTGTGAATGAGGCATGAATGGCTCCCACTATGCAGTGCCTGCAATGCCAGGCAAGGGAAATTGGTAAGAGCTTTTTCCATCCCTACACAAGTGCTGGGGGATGACTGATAATGCCACTATCAGCTGATGAAGAGGCACAGAGAGCCCTTTGCTCCCCTTACAAAACCACAGACACAGCAAAGGGCACACATGGACACACAGAGGTCCACTGACATGCTGAGGAACCCACTGAACTCACTCCAACACTCAGAGAACAAAACGTCCAGCACTGCAAAGCTCTTTACAACCCTGTTAAAAAAACAAAACAAAACAAAACAAAACAAAACCCAACCTGTCTGTAAACGTTTAGTGTTTAGATGCCCAGTGTAAATTTGTGAAGATGGTCTGCTTGCACTGACTGGGTGACTGCTCTTAAAATCTGCACTGGTTCTTGGCCAAGTTCCTGCTCATTCTCACTTTGACAACACACTCCTGAAGTAATTTTTCCTGGCTTTTTGCAAAACACTACAAGATGAGGACTACATCATGATGCAGTTTTCTCTGCAACCACTGCTGCATTTGATTTCACAAGGCAGCTGCTCCCAGGCACTGCTTCATTTAGGGCTCAGTCTGTAACTGAAGGGAGGTGATTTTAACACCTCAGAGTCCCCCAGTACAATCCAACAGCAGCTTTGTGGTGCACTTCCCACATCTTTTTATGAAAGTGTCTCAGAAATTCCCTGTGTTCCACACTGTATCATTAGGGACCAGTAAGGGCTGGGCAACTTTCCTGCTGTGCAAAAATACAATCCCAGTAAAGGCACCTACTCCATCTGGGCAAGTATTGTGGCTCAGCTGGGTTCCAGCAAGGAATGGCTTTTGCAATCCAGGAATGCCACCATTCCATGGCTCCCTGAGCAGCCAGGGTGTCCATGTGCTGGCACAGTGCCTTGTCAAATATTAAAATTTTCATATGTGCAGGCCAAACTCACTTCTAAGTGAAGCAAACCTCGTATTCTTGATCTGAAGAAACGCAGATCGTTTCATGTCACTATTTAAAAAAAGAATAGCCTTGGTTTTATTTTAGTCTGAAACACAAATGAATCTGGAAATCATGAAAGCTGCTGTGAAGCAGAATTGTTATTTCTTCTGCCAGCTATGATATCAAAGACAGGCAGCCACGGATCACGGATCACTGAGTAGTTTTCACTTCTCCCATAAATCCTTATTACACTGATCTTTCACAAATACTGACTCTGATTCAGGAATGCACTTAAATATGTTCTTTTGAAGTCAGCATCACAGAGCTGAACTCCTCTGGAGAGGCAGGAGCAGCGGGCTGGGGAGGTGTGAAGGGCAGGCACGGGGCTTTGTCAGCCCCAGGAGCTCATTTCCCCTCCCAGAGGATTGTGCAGAAAGGGCAGGTCAGGAATCCCCAGATTTAACAGCACTCACTGCCCTTCTTTTCCTGCACACGACTGAGGTGCCTACAATGGTTTCAAAGCATTTGGCTCAGCATTCCTGCTCTCAGCTGCTTTAAAATGTTCTGACATCTGAGCAAATGGTTGATTATTTTCCTGATCCGAGGCCTTTGCTTCACACCATACATTACAATGTAAACTTCTCATGTCTGTGCACATCCCTCAGGACTGATTCTGACCTGAAAGCTGCCTTGGTGTGCCCTGGCCCTGCCAGCATCATCAGAGACACGTGCCAACTGTGAGCCACAAATACTCTTTCAGACAGTTCATGCCAAATTCCACTCCTGAGGTTCAAATGGAGAATGGAGAAAAAGAAATTTAGCTGGAATAATTAGGACAGACACTGTTCTCATTTAAGTTCTACACTTTGTAGAGAAGGATGTTTAGGTTTCTGGATCAGCAGATCTTCATAAAGTGATGCTGCTTGTTTTGACATAAAGTGCACTGGCCATGTCAATCTATTTTCATTTCTAAAGTTCAGCATGAAATCCCTGAAATTCATCAATTCATCTTTTCCTTCCTTGGAAGCTTCTGGGAATGCTAAGTGCTGTCATTTCTCTCTTGGAAGAAGTTCCCATCCCCTGTGAAACCCAGTGAAAGTTGCCACCACAGCAGAACAGCAGGAGATGACACTGCTCTATAAGGAGGGGAAATCAAACAGAGATACAAACATTTGGAGACAGGGAAGGTTTGATGCTCACTGTCAGCAGCTGCTAAAATTCTTGCCATGAACTGTGACAGGAACACTGACAGTTGTAGTGTATAATTCCCACCATTCAGGCCAACTTGCAGCTAAATCATTTAAGCTTTCTAAATACATCCCAACTCAAGATACCAGCAGTATTTAAATATTTTTGCTGGATTCCCTTATACATTCTTTGCATTGTGCTAAATAGGGCAGGGATAAGAAATGCAACAAAAGAAAAGATTATTTTTTATTTCACTACAGACTTCAAAGGCAGTGGATGTGCTGTGTCTAGAAGAATATACAAATGCACTCTCAAATGGAAGAAATTGGATAAACAGAAGTTGTCATCAAGAAATGTCGATAGAAAATTATGTAGCCTGGGCTGTAACACCTGTTTTTTAAAGAAAGCATCAAATTCAGTGTTTTCAATATTCAAAATCGATTCTCAGGGAAGGGGTTGTTTGTGTTTCCTCTGCCATTCTTCTGTAAAACCCTGCAGCTAATCAGAGATTTCCAGAAAGTTCAGGAAAATCTTGTAAAAATTACTGATCATAAAAACCTAAGACAAATGTTTCACAAGTTCATGATATTTCCTTTTTCCCCCCCAGATTGCAGGACAGATGGATTTTCTGCAAAGCATTAAAACACTGCATCAATATCTATCAAATCATTCCTACCGAAATAATTTCTAAATTGCCAAAATCATAGGTGAAGACTAAGCAGAGCCCAGGCAAAGGAGCAGGAAACCAGCAGAGCATCTCCTACAATCCCAGCCACTCAAGAACCCTTTCTCCCCTCTCTTCTGTCCCTCTCCTGCCTCCCTGGCCTCTATTCTTTTCTGAAGCCTTGCATGAAGTAGAAAATACTGAAATGTTCTCAAAATGCAAAGTATCTGCTTTTTGTTTTGTTTTGCTTTTTTGTTTGTTTGTTTGTTTGTTTGTTTTAAGAGTAAATTGATGAGAGTAGAGCATTCCAGTGTGTCCCTTGATATTAAATAAACCCAGCCATTAGCAGGAGGTTTTTTTTCTGAGGGCTTTCTGCTTGTGCTCACTTGAGCAAACTCTGAGCACTCCCTGTCAGAGCCATGAACCCAGGGGCAATTTGCTCCTTTTCCATGGAGCTGCCTCCATCCTTTTGCACTGCTGAACTCAAACCCTACACGAATGCCTGAGTCCCTTCAGCTGCCTCTGCTGGGCTGTGCTGCCCTGAAAAGCCAAGAGAGGCCAGACCTCCCCTGGCAGTTTTCACTTGACTGCAATTAAACAATTTTTAGTGCTGGGTGGGCAGTGGCCAACCAGCTGCTGGGAAAACAGCCTTGGGGACTGACAGCAGAAACTGTTAGTCTTGGAAACCACATATTGGAAAAAAACCCAAATAATGGCTCTGAATCACAGTAATTTCTGTTGTCTGCCCTCAACAGAGAGATGATCTGCTTTATTTTTGTTCCTTTCCTTCGAAATTGCTGCAGGGAGCCCCTGCTGTTGAAAAGTGATTTGGATGTCTGAGGAAAGAATCCAAATCCAGTGCACCTTTCAGGATGGGGAAGTTCTCTGTAAGAGTCCAATGGGAAAAGTTGGGGAAAAGCTTTTAAAAATCATTAAAGCTTCTGAAACTTCTTTGTTTATATCAAAACAGGTATCTTGAAATCCCAGAAGCAAAGAAGGAGTTGTGCTGGCCAGAAGTGAAGACAAAATCGTAATATTGCCTCAAATATCCACACAGAGAGATGGACAGAGCTGCACAGACATTGTTTTTGTTTTAAAGGCTGCAGAGCACAAACAACATTTCTTTTCTGTAGGGGATTCCTCATCATTTGGATACACTTCTGATAAATGGGTGGCCAATGCTGGCCTGGTTATTTTGTAAATAATATATTTGTGCAAACGAGTGGATTTGTGTGCTCTGTAAAATTATATGCTTAAAATACAGAACTGCAAAACCTGATTCCAGAGCAATGCTAAAAAGATGGAAAACAGAGTCCTCTAGTGGCCTCGGCTTGCTGTAACAGTAAAAGCAGTCAACAATTTAGGGGAGAAAGTGCATGATCTGAAACGTGACCTCACAAGAAATAAATCTGAGTCCAACGCTACTAATAATCAGAGAAAATTTCCCCCATGGACGTCCATGAAATATATCAGACTTTGGAAAAGATCACGGGATCATAGACATGGAAACAAGTGGAAAAAACAATTTATGTAATCTTCCCAAGAAAACAAGGGGAGGATGAGGAAGCTTTGCCAAAGTACCTATTAAAGGAGCTAACGAAAACATGGCAAGAGAGTGAAGGGTAAAATGTTTCTTTTGTTCTTTTTTTCACTGGGGAAAGTAAACACAACACAGTGCACAGGGGTGCTGGCAGGGAGGCCTGCTTACTGCCCACACCAAGTTCACAAGATTACAGTTCACATAAAAAATAATGCAAATAATTTGGCACAGTAGACAGGTGAAATAGCCATGCACATATTGGTGAAATAAGTATGTACGTGTTGGTGCAAGTTTTTTAGCTGTTTTTTATTCAAAGCAAGAATTCACCTTTGTGTAAAAAAAATTAAAATGAATGTCCATGCATTCATTTTGTAGAAATCCTTAATAATAGCTCATGTCTGAAATAAATCAATAGAATGAAGTTTTGTAAAATAACCATCTCCTTCTCTGAAGATATTAAAGTAGTGGCATCAATAACAAGCAAATGGCAAGACAGCATTCCTAAATTACACAATGAATATCCTGACATCTGCACCCCTAGATCTTAAGTAATCCCTTGGCAAAGGCACAAAACCAGCCCTAAAAACCTGGCCCACAGCAGTTTCTGAGGAAGGTCTGTGTGGTCCTCGTACCAGCCAGTTCCCAGCACTGTCTTTAAAACCTTATCTTGGGGAAGCACTTGGAAAAATCTGTTCTCCCTTTAAAGAAGAACCTCATCAGTCAGAGCTGTGGGGTCATCTGTCAGGACCATCAGCATCTCCCACTCCAGCATCTCCAGCTCCTCCTCTGCAGGGTTAGAGCATGAAAAGGTAAGTTCCACATTCCAAAATTCCAGGGTCAAACCTCTCCTGGCTCTATTTGCAGATGCATCTTCAAACCTCTACCCCTACACCTGATTTTTCCTCTCAGTGTGCTGGCCTGGCTTTTATCAGCTTTACTACTTGTAGTTCACACTCGTATCACAAAAGTGTTGCTTAACTCATTTACAGACATAAAATAAAGTTTGAAAAGATCCCATCTTTCATCCAGCAGGGGAAATGATTCCCTTTGAACGGGCTGTCAGCCTCAAATAGGGTAAGGGATTGGTGCACAGTGCTCAAACCAGTATTTTGTTTTGTATTTTGACATGTGCTTCCAAAACACCAAAAGTTGCTGTTCCTGAACCAATGCAGAGCTGCAAACCCAACAAGCCTGTGGAGATACAACTTGGGAGGGAATTTCAATGTCAAACAGGCAAAGATGTGCAATAACCCAGGACAAAAAATATCAAGAAAAAGATCAACCCACCAGCTAGCAAAGGCAGGAATGCAAATTAATTTCCATAAGGGCTGTTTTTGCAGTGGGTGTGACCACCCTAGTGCCAAACATGGCTCCTTTTCCTCCTAAATGGGAAAGGAGTTTATGTTGGGAAGTACAAAATTCTGAATGCTGTGCTGCCACCACCATCACCCCCACAAGCTCTCAGAGGGACAGAGTAAATTGTGATTATTCCCTCAGACTCAGTAAGAGAATTATTATCTGCAATGACAGCTTTGGGTGCAGCACTGCAGAGGTGAACTCCTGCAGGGGGCAGAGGAGAAATCTTTATTTACTGGTCTGCCAGGGCTACATTCAAAGAGCCAGAGATGCCTTTTATGGCCTCTGAGTCAGGTGGAAATGATGGAGATCACGGAATCACAGAATGATTGAGGTTGTCAGGGATCTCTGGAGGTTTTCTTGTCCAACCCTCTGCTCAAGCAGGGCCACCTGGAGCAGGTTACCCCAGTGAGGAGTGAAGCTTACTCATGGCTGGAAAAACCACTGGAATTTCAGCCAGCACTGGAAAGAAACCTCCATCAGTAACAGACCAAATTTTTATTAATAGCAACTTTTATTAATAGCAAGAGCTGTGCTGAACCTCAGCTTCCTGAACAAAGCTGAGCAAGAAGGTAAAGACAGGACATTCTCTACAATCCTGCAGGGCCTCTGTGCCACAATCACTCAGTAAATATGATCCAGTCACATTTCTACCCACATTTCTAACAACAGGGACACATTTTATGTTCAGTTCTGCTGCTTTCCTACAGACAAGTCACAGCACTCCTTCCAACCATTAGCACACATCCCCATCTTCTGAGGGGAATCAGGAAGGACAATTGGATCTTACAGCATATGGCCCTCTCAGAGTAAGGAGAAGAATGGATTTCTAGTTGTGACACTGATGTGGCACGACTGCAAATGTCAAGTGGTTTTACTCACTGAAGGTATAAAGACATGCTTAGTGCTCCATGAAATCCAATTGCTATTTGCATTATCCAAACATGGTTATTTTCCAGTCAAAGTTTCTGCAACTTCAGCTCTTGGTTGTGAAATCACCTGCCTAATACCGCAAGTGCAGAGAAGCCTTTTTGCTCTCCCTGGAACTCAAAGGATAACCTTTGTCTGCCCTGGTTATCCCTGCACACCCAGCCCCTGTCTCCCACAGTTCTGGCTGCTCTCAGCACAGGCAGAGGGGGGTGACATCTCTCTCAGGCCCTGGGGAAGCTGTCCCATCAGCACGGTCCCTGAAAGTCCACTGATGACCCCATGGGTTCTTCCCCATCCCATATCCTAATCATTCTGAGGAAAGCAATGAGTTCTTCTACATTCTTATGAGGTCTTCTCATAGTCTTAATTGAGACTGTGGGCATAATCCAAATGCAAGTCATAACCATAACAATTTAATTAGAATTATTAAATCCAAAGAGTCAGAAGTACTTAATTAAATAAACAGCTTGGTTTGTGAGCGGAGACATACTTCAGATCACTGCAGTCATGAAATTCTCAGTGTGCAAAATTATGAGTTGCTGTTTGATAACAATCAGTAGAAGAGACCATTGAATAAATACCTTCTGACTTGTTTTCCAAAGCATCATATTGGTCCCAGTAGTTTGCCCGACAGATATAAATAATGATGCAATTGTGTTTCCAGTCTTGCTGTTATTGGTATCTAAATAACCCCTGACATGACTAGACAAAAAGAGGAGGCAGGCAGTATGTCAAATCTCACAGGTCATTGGCACTGTCACCTCGTGCAGGGCTGGGGCTGCCAGGGCTCCTGTCCTTGTCACTTGTGTTCACAGCACGGCCTTTTGGTCTGAGCTTTGGAGAAATACATGGACATGGAGCAGATGGATGTGTCCCACTGCTGCACAGGCCAGGGAGTGAAAATATCTAAAATATGGAATTATAGAACAGCCCGAGTTGGGAGGGACCCACAAAGATCATCTGAGTCTGTTCTGGCCCCATTCAGAAGAGCCCCAAGAGTCCCACCCTCTGCCTGAGGGGGGTGTCCAAATGCTTCTTGAACCTAAGATATGGAAAAGGAGAGGGATAAAAGATAAAGAAAAATTCCATCATGCATTTACAAATTATTACTAGAGATGAATCCAAAGCACATATTATAGACAGGGCATTGCAAATCTCTTACAGGTCTCAGTCAGATTACTGCCTTTGGTTATTCCTCCCCTGAGGTAAAACCATCCACATTCACCTGCAGTAGAACAAGAACTTCCTTCCTATGGCTGGACTTAATTCTGAGTCCTCCAGAAATGTGCAGGTGACAAGGAACCAAATGATCCTTTTCCTTGGCCTGGAACATTTTCAGTACATTTGGGATGAGGAAACATGGCACAAGACATGGAATTTCCATCTGCTGCTCTCTGGCCCCTTTCTGCCTTTACCCACGCTGTGCCTCAGCCTCCTTTGTGAGCCAGGCCACCCCAAATGCACCCCACACTCGTGTGATGTCTGTGGATATCCATAACACACACAACAGCCACACAAAGCCAAAAACCCTGGAGAAAATCCTCCTGGAGCCTCGTTGCCAGCTATTCACCCTGCGAGCAGCAGATGGCATCCCTACTGCCATTCCCAGAGCTCACCCTGCCCAGCAGCTCCTGCTCACGTCCAGCCCCAAACCCTGCACAAATCCTGCCCTTCCCCACCTCTCCTGGGTTTTTGGAGCTACCCATCACTGCAGGAACTGCCAGGGAAGCTTAGCCTGCCACTCTGCTGTGGGCAGAGATTTTCACCCTTTTTTCCCAGTGTAACACCTGTGTGACTCCCTGAGTTTGGTAAAATCTCTGCCCACGGTGAGAGTCCAGCTGCAAAATCCCTGTGGATGGACAGGCATTTGTGGCTGAACAAAGAGTGGGCAGAGGAACAGCTTCACAGCCCTGTAAAAAAAAGTCTGTTTGCAACAAGAATTATCCGAAGCCCAGTGATTTCAGTACTGCAGGGCTTCGGGCTCACTCACTTGGAATTTAACTGCATGATTTGTCTGTCAGCCCTTGCTTGGTAGGAACTCTGAACTCTGCTCTTTGGTGTCAATCTGCGTTGTTTTCTTCCTTTGAAAGAAGAAATGTGTCCTGTATGAAATGTCTTAGCCTGGTAATAATTTTTGAGTGATGTTTTCCTGCAAAGAAAACAAACTGTCTGCATATCCCATCCCCAGCTCTTCATGTGTTTTCTCCTTGTGCAGTGCTTACACAAGCACAGAATAAAAGGGAGAATAAAAGGGTTTGCTGTCTCTTCATAAAAATGTACAGGAGAATTCAGAAACTATACCTGGCAGAGAGAAGCAAATCCACTTCCTCGGGATCAGGACTCACATTTCATTATCTGCTTTGTGCCCTGCTTCTGCCAGGTGCTGACTGAGGTAAACTTTGTCCAACTCAGTTCAAATTCAGAAAGAACCAAAAAAATCCAACTTTCCCCTGCAGTTTCTGTGATACTTTCCAGTGTAATTATGATCTCTATCATGGTTTTAGACACAACAAAACTGAAGAAATTCAGCTGTAACTGTCAGTCTGGACTGGCTGCCCTGTGTTGTGAGGCTCATGGCAAATAAAGCCTTGCTGCCATAGCATGGGAAGTTTGCTATAATCAGAAAAAAAAGTATCCCAGAACAACAATATTTATTTTCCACACTCCATTAGTAGCCCAGAAGCAATTCAAGCATGTTACTAGAAACCGAACCCAGCTAATTAAAAATAATGTTCCAAAGCTCCACTGATGTGTTTTGCATCTGGAGCTGGCTTCTGCAAATAAACATACACAAAACCAAGGACAAATCACAATAAATCTAAGCAGACAGGTACAAGCAAATTGATCTGTGGAAGTGACATGTCTCTCTGCTTAAATGTCTACCACAAATCCCAAGGAGACGTGGTAGGATTTAATCTAATTGGGTTTGCCACTTCCCTGCAGCTTAATGTGAGACTAACAGCAATTATATATGACTGTACTTAGCTCAGTACCAAAAATCCATTTATTAGGCCATTAGAAGCTATAGAAAGCTGGGGTTTGAGATCATTTGGATATGCTGGTTACACACTTGCCCTGCTAGTTGTTTTGTGGTTACAGTTTCCAAATTGCCACTGATGAGCTGGTGGTAGAAAAGCAGATGCAGTTAAAGCACTTCAATGGATGTCTTAGAAAGGTTTTCTTCTCACTTCAGGATCCATAATGGCACCTTAGAAGTTGGCTCAGTGCTCTGCAAATCTCAAAACATTCAGCAGGAGGCTGAGAAACCAAGAAGCTGCTGAGGTTCAGAAATCTGTTGATCATAAAGCAAAGCACCTTTGCATGTGTGGGGCCCCACAGAGTTGGCACAGCACGGCACAGAGATGTGAAAAGAATTATGTTTAAGGCCAGCATTATGGGGCAACGGAGGGAAGAGCCTCCAGTTTTTTAGTATTTGAGAGGGTGCAATTAGCAAGAAATGTAAGAAAAGCCATTGGGCCATTCCAAAAAAATGTGCTCTTGTCACTCTCCTGCCTGTTGAGCCTGCAAGGGGAGCAGGTGACTGATAGGCTCCCCATGGAGCTCAGCACGAGGAAGCTGCACAGCCCTGTCCTCTAAGCCTTTGTCAGCTCACACAACCAGAACAAAACCCTTCTTGCCAAACAGCTGCTTGCAAACGAGGCTGTAAACGCTCACAATTTCATTTTTTTCCTAAGCCACGGTGAGTGCTGGGATAAAGGTGGATTTTTTTGAAGTCTGAAAATCTTCACCTGTAGCCACAGTTCTCCAGTGGGGGTAAACCCCTAACAAATGGTTCCTTCAGCTCTCCCATGCTCCAGGGAGTGGGGGAGGATTCAGGGGCTCTCAGACACCACTCACAAAGTATTGGGGCCATATTCAAACTGCAGATTTGTTTCCCAAGCCAGCCTTACAACATGAGATCCTTCCATTCAGCACCTGGAATTACAAAGGCTTGGTTTTGTTCCCAAGAAACTGAGTGATGATGTACCCATGGAGACAGCGGCTGTGAATGTCCAACTTTCCATCCAGAAACTTCCCAATCTAACTTTCCTGGCATCTGAGATGTTGATAACCTTGCACAGCAGTCTGGGTTACACATAATTTTAAAGAGATTTCTCTTTCCAGGGTTCAACTCTGATCCAAACAGACAACTATCACAAATTAACACAATTCCAATGAGCTCTGCTTGAATCAGACACCCCACTAATTACCTGCTGGAATTCAAAGAATGTCAGTTAAGGTCCCTGTCCAGCTGCTGCAAAATACTTCCCTAGGAAGTGAATAAATTTAAACCTAGTTATGGGTGCTGGTTTTTGGGTAAAAGAATAGTGAACAGAAAGGATTGTGTAACAAAATCAACATCTTCATTGCTCTCATTGCAGCACCACCAACATGGATGGCAACTTCTCTCCAAAGATGGGGGCATCTTGAACCAGCCTGGTATTCTGCTGCCTTCTAGCCTTAGGATTACTTTAAAAGGTTATGATTAACATAATTACCCTGATGTCTGAAAGGAATGGACAGTTCAAGTGAACAGCTTTAGGACTGGCTGTGGATTTAAAGTCCCTTTTGTCCCCACATGCCCCGTCCCCTGTCCTCACTCTTAGAGGGATGGCAGTGGCATTAAGCACTTCAGTGGGGCAGGCAAGGCTGTGTTCCCTAAGGAAGGTCTTTGTCTCCTCTGAGGGAAAGGCTCCAGGTCAAATAGAAATGCTCCCAAATCAGCACAAAAGGCAACACTCAGCTCTGAGGATGGGTGGGAAACACAGGAGAAGACTCCCACTCTTCTGTAAACAAAGCTGGTAAAATCCTACTGGGAAACACAAGCTCTTGTTTATGCTTCTGCAGGTGAGATCTTACCTCTCCTCACTGGGCTCCCAAAGAAGCAGTGAAGAGGAACACACAGATGTCACTCTTATGGTAGCAGACTCCCTGGGATTCCCAAGTTCAAACACCCGAATGTGGTAGGTGCAGCTACAAAAAGTGGTTTTGAGAATATTCACCTTGATCAGCGCAAGTCAAGGGCCAGTGAAGTCGTACACCTTCTGAGGAAACTCTGTAACCAAAAGTTATGTTTAACATACTCATATCCTTCTGTGACTAGGAGGGGTTCCCCCAGAAAACCTCTAAATTGTAGCTGAAATGGGGATGCACTAAAACACTTCTGACTCCTCAGAAGACACATCCTGCAGCATTACATTTAGAGATGCAGGAATTATCAGGATGGGATCTCAAATGGCTGCAGTTTATCACACCCCAGCAAATTCACTGCACCACACAACCTGATGGCACATGACAAAGTGTGACAACTGATCTGTATTGCTCAGGAGAGATTGTCGAGATGTGCTGAATATTTTCTAAACTGCTATCAGCAAACATATGTTTCCAAGGGGTAATGATACAGTGGGTCTGAATAACTCATAAAAATTATGAATGAAGTGTTCTCACCTTCATTTGACCTTCTATACTTCTCCAGCAGACAGAGCTAAATGTGTGGCACACCAGAATGCATCTGAAGAAGAGACAGATGATAATAAGAAGCTGTTAAGAGCTGCTCACTCTGCTGGCTCTATTAGTTCAGCTTGCTTGCACAGAAAGAATTTCCCTGCACGTGTGAACATGAGCACAGATCAATAAAGGGAAATATCCAGGCTGATCCCTTCTCAGCCTGAACTCCTCCAAACAAGATGCACACACAGTCCAACGCCTTGTGGAAGGCTGGAGACAGGGGTTGTGCATGAGGAGCCACAGAAATTGTGGTGCTGTTCTCCCTGCACCAGCTGGGAGCACTCACTGCATCCTTGGCTGATGTCACAAAGGTATCTGGAAGCTTTAACTCTAATTTTTCTGTCTCCCACATCTACAGCCAAGGTCTGCTTGGCTACTCACCTTGTCAGAGATCATAAGAGATCTCACTTGCCTTAAAAATATGACTGCTTGACATGTTTCTTAAACATCAGAAGGAGAGCAATATATTTCAAATGTCAAGAAGAGAGCCATACCTGTGTGCCCTTGGAAACACATTCAGGGTGTAAAAATACAGTTTGGTCAACCAAAACCAAGCATCTCCATAAGAAAGTAATCCAGATTGGCAGGAGTGGTTGCAGTGCAATCAGCCTGCCCAGGACAGGAGGAGTGCCTCAGTTCAAGGCTTCAGAACCTGTCTGTCCATGCCTCACAACTGTCAATTCTTTTTTTCCCCATCATCACCTGTACATGCTGAGTTTCACCATATCCTGAGTGCTGCTGGCAATGCTTGGTGGTCTAAAGCCTTTGCCAGCTTTGGGAGCTGTCTGTCCCTTTCCTTTCAATGCTATCTGGGTCAGGTGATTTGGTTTATACCAGATAAAGCTTTTTTCATTTCTGTAAATGTATCCAAGCCCAGCCAGAGGGAGTTATCTCCAGTGGTCACTGGGATTCCCAGCTTTGTTGTGCCCATGGCACTCTCTTATCTTCAAAAAAAAGCCCAGAGAGTTGCTCAGGGCACGGATTTTCTGATGCATTTAACATTCTCCTTGTCTGACTCTGCATCACCTGCCTCACCCTCTGCCAAAGCCTGGGGCACGATGGGCACGAGGAATGTGCAGCATTTTGTCACTGAGGAAGGAGGTTTCACATGCTCTGCTAAACAATCCCAGCAGATGCTGCTGTGAAGGCTGAAAGGCGATTTTCACAAGTCTGTAAATTTCCTCACAGTTCAGCCTGTGGTCTCCAGACACAGCCAGGGCTATGCACAAACCCTTGGAAAGGATTTGTGTCCACACTGGGAGCTCTCAGAGGAACTCAGGAGAGGGAATTACATTTGGGGAGGTGGGGGCTACCCAGAGTAGGCACCCCAGGAATGGGGTTGGACGTGGTGGGAGAGCTCAGTGGGTGCTGAGCTGGGTACAAGGGCTCTTCTGGGAGGGCACAGCCAGACCTTGCTACTCCCATCTCCCTCTAATTCCTGGCTTGGTTTTTGCCATCTCAAAGCACCAGGGAGGAGGCAGCAAACAGCATTAAGGACACCTAACAACTAATTGCAGCCATGCACAGGAGCCTGCACGGTGCAGAAGTGCTAAACCACTGTAGATGTTAGAAAGGCACGAGGTAAAAAGGAGGGGATTGCAAACGGGAGTGAGTGAGCATCAAACACAAAGGAAGTTGTAATGAGAGCAGGAGTGTGAAGAGTGACAATTCAGCATGGGAAAGATAAAGATGGAACAAGAATGGGATCAAGAGAGAGCGCACAGAAAGGATGGGGAGGAAAAATTTGAAATGGAAACGATGAAAATAGAATATGATTTCCAGAGGGAAAGAATCAGGGTGAATGAGGGTCCTACTGGGTCAGCCCATGCATATTTAGTCCGTTATAATAAGGTAAAATTGCTTCCTCATTACAAAGAAGGGAATGATGTTGATATGTTTTTGCAGTCTTTTAAAAAACTGTACAGAACTTATAATTGGTGAGAGGAGGCATGGGCAGCACAGTTCAGCCCCTGTGCCATGGGAAAGCCCTGGAGGCCTGTGCCAGGCTGGATGATAATGACTGCCCTGACTATCAAATTGTGCACAGAGCCTTCCTGAGAAGGTATGGGCTTGACCCCAGAGACCTGCAGGGTTACTCTTGGCTCTCCAAGGAAAGGATCTGATAACTCCTTTCCTGAATTGGCTGTAGAAATGACAAATTTATTTAACAGGTGGATAGAAGGTGAAAAGATATCTGTATCTGGGTTTTTTTTCTGTCTTTTTTTTTTTTTTAATGATGGAATTATCTTGAGGAGCAGCTTCTAGAAGATGTTCTGAAGGATTTGAGAGCCTGCTAGACAGAAAACCCTTCTATTAAAATTTTCAGCCTATTAATCAAAGCAATGTTTTTATGAGAAAATCAATAGGAATCCTACCCACTTCCACGAAGACTTGCCCTTTCTTTCAGAAACAACCAGAAATAGACAACTTCCAGAATTTTATAAGCCACAATCTATTACTTCAAGAACATAATAACCTAAATCTCATAATATTTCATATGCAGAGACCACAGATATGCCATGGAGTGTGATGGAGGAGAGCAGTTCTTGTGCTTAATTCAGCACTGTAAGAAGAGTTTTCCAGGAGCCAGTTCAGACGCAGTTTGTTAAAAGACCCTTAGTGAAGCACTGACACCAGCCTGCTTCCAGGGGTGACTGGCTCCTTCCTCCTGGAAAGCATTACCCACAATGCAGCCACATTCCAGCCTGGATTTCCATTTCAAACCAAGCAGCAAGGACTGGAAAGTGGCTGCAAGAGGAGACAGATGTTTTTCTCTGCTTTCTGAAATATTTACTACTTGTAATGAGTCTGTAAAATTCAACATTGACTCAGCTACTGCATTCCCAAATTCCTTCCAGATCTCGACTCAGTCTCCTCTCTGCCTGGCAGTGCCCTGCTGCTTCCTCTCACACTTCCCTGGGCACCTTTCCCTGCAGCTCCAGGGGCAGCACATCCCTTTTATCTGCACAGCAGCCCTGAGGTGCTTTGCTCCAGGCTCTGCAGCCAAGGCTGCAATGAAGAAATTTGCTGTCTTCAATGTAATTTTCTATTGATCATTTATCCTTTCTCTTTTTAACTCACCCATTTTCTCATTTACTTCCTAATACCCTTAACAGAATATCCATTGTATATTTTACTTACCTCTGAACGTTTTATCTCTGAAGTCCCCCTGAACCTGCCTGTGTGTACAGCCCCCTTACTGCCAGCATCATTTGGGCTTTCATTTCATTGGCTTTTAATTTTCTGGATAGGTTTTGGCATGGATAATTTCCAGCATTTTGAGGTCAGTGTTTCTTTCCTCTTAAACTTCTGCTCCCTTTCTAATTCTTGTGTAATAGCCCTATTCCATCTATTATAAGGATTTCAGTGGAAGAATTACCACCACCTCCTCACATCTTCTTTCCCTCTTTCTATAGAAATTACATCCAGACTTCACTGAGGGCTTCACTGACATCAAAGGAGCAGATTTTGGTCTAAAGGCATTCCTTGAACATTTCCCTTCAGTTCCTACACTTGCATGTGCTCTACCCTATTTCCCATATGTGCTAGTATGAAAAGAGCTGCCTGTGGGTCTCTTTAGGATGGCCACTGCCATTATTTCTGCCACCTTTCATGAAGTATTTGCCTGAAGACCCCAAAGTACTTCAGAGAGAAGTCAATGAGAGAGAATACCAATGTTTGCACTTGATAAAGAGGGAAATGGATGCACAAAGTAATTCACATGAAGTCACATAGCTCAGAAAAGTCCCACGAATCTGTCATGCAAATGCTTTATCTTTAATGCAGAACTTAATCTTGAATTCTCTCATCCTATCTCAGCCCTGACAGAGAGAAAAATCCTTAAGAGAAACAGTGCAAACTCCTGGCCTGTCCAGCACAGTGGAGCTGCTCTGGCTGGTACCAGCTCACCAACAGCTCCTGACTTATCATTTATCCCTGACTGAACAACTCCAAGCTAAAAGAATTCTGCATGTGCACTTTGTTGAGCTAGGACCAGCTTGCAGAACACATCCAGGGAAAGCATGTGCTGGATTTAAAGCGAGGTTCAGTGCTCCTGTGGTTTGAGGGTGAGCATTAGAGCTCCACATAACAAATAGGGGGTTATTTTAATCTTCTATAACTGCACGAGATTCAGATTTTAATTGACTTCTTCCCTCCTAAACTCATCTCATAAAGTGTGTTAGGTGTATCTGCTGAGTAAATAGGAGACTATAATATGTTTCAATGTCTGTCTGGAGAGTTTCTTCCACCCAGAGCTGAAAATCGATACAGCTCAGAGACACATCTCTTGTTAATATAACTTTTCCTTTCAGCATGTTCCTAACATGTTTAATATCTTTCAGTGTTATTTTGCTGGCATGGAAAGCCCAACCTGTGTCGCCAGATCCCTGAACTGGGACTCCAGGGATGTGTATTCCACTCTTGGAGCTGTTTTTAACATCTTGGACAAGTAAGTACAGCTCTCCAGGCCCTTATATCCATTCCCAGCCATTCCCTTTTGGGCCTCATTCCTGTAAAGATGTGTGCCTATATTTGATTGTAGAAACTGGGAAGCTATTCAGTGACTGGGAGCAGTCCAGTGACTTAAAGTTCCTGTTAAATCCAGCACCTGAATCTTTGTAAAACCCAGCTCTGAATTGTGCTGAACTGGGATAATAAAATGTGCAGCTTTCAAAGACAATCTACCTGTAGCACCCCCCCAAAAAAAGCCATTTCTGCTGCTCTTGTCTGGCCTCAAAGTCAGATTTCAGGCTTGGGGTTGAGCAGGGAGGAAGTTTCAGGTGAATTGCATCTGTCCCTGGGCTCTTACAAATAGCCTGGATTTGCCCCTCTGGACTGAATACTGTCAGGCTGAAAATATACGTTGGAAAAACACTCTCCATTTCCTGCCCAAATCAGCCTATAAATAACCTGTGCAGCCCAAAGTGGCCCTGATCCCACCTCAGCAATAGCTGCTGTGGTGCAGCAGTGACAACAACAAAGAGAGGGGAACTGGTTAAGTACTTTGGGGGTTAAAATCTGTGCCCTGCACAGTAAATTTTATGGCCGAGAGTGAGTCTTCTATAGTCTCATTTATTATTTCAAAAATGATTGGAGCTGGGGACCATGACACTATTACCTGTTACTGCAGATTTATTGAAAATTAGCAATTCCATTTATATCTATGAGATTTCAGGGATTATTCTGTTATAGACTGGGAAACTGATAGATTTATAACACTGGAGAATCCAGTTGTACCAGCTAATAGAGCCAGTGAGGAAATTTAGAGGTTTGTACTCCTAAAGAAGTTAACCTTTGGATAAAGAAACATTTTTCAAGTAGCATCTGAGAAATTATTGGATTCATAAATTCTCACTGCTGCAGCATGAAAAATATTCATTTCCTGAAGTTTATATTTTTGTTCAGAAAAGATATAGAAGGCAAAATTTCATCCAAAACCATTTCACTCCACTTCCACTCAGAGCCCTGCTCTAATTGCTGCTGTACCTTGTGTTAACCCTTTGGCATTTATTGGCAGGGTTTGCCTGGCTGAGCCTGAGGAAATTTTCAAGGTATGAATCTTCTAAATTCATTAACATTGTATTGACTTGAGTGAATCTGATTTTATTTTAATTTTGATTTTTGTCTGCTCGCTGGACTCCTTAAAAATTGACCCAAACCTGCAAAGGTATTAAATTCCTGTCAGGATGTTGGGAGTTCTTTAGGATGTGGCTTTTGTTGTTTGTTTTTTAATGTGTGAGATCTCTGACTGTGGATGAGCTTTGTAACTCAGCTGTTACTTTTGCACGGCTGCTTTAGTATTGATTATTGCAAGAACTGGAGAAATGGCAAACAAATCTGCAATTTATCTAGGAATATATGAGAAAAACCTAATGGGGCCCCAGCTCCTTAGTAATATGAGAAGAGTGATCATTGTATTCCTACAGAATGCAATTAAAATCCATCACCCAATAATGCAGATCACCCAGGATGCCATTTCCTTTCCATTCAATATTCCCCAATCCCTGTTGTTCAGGCCTGTGAAGGAGGTGGCTGGGCCTCATTCAAAACTCAGCCCTGCTGAGGGAAAACATTATGACTTTTTTGGGACTACCCCAAGTTCTCCTAAGGGAGCAGAGGTAAGGAACTGTTTCACTGATTTCAGCAAGGAATTGGAAGACTTCAGGACACTGGACCGTGAAGATTCATTTTGGCTCTTATTAACTTATGGCTATTTTTGTCTGAATTACATATACAGATAAACAGATTTTTTTAAATTACTTTTTAAAATAATTCAGGGGTTTATAAATCATAAAAGCTGCAGGTGCTAAGGTCTGAAAAAGAAATAAATGTTGAATTTCAGTTAAAGTAATCCAGAGTAGTCTCACTTTAAAGGGGAAGAAGAATGACAAGTGTTTGTAATAAGGACCACATCCCCACCCCAGTGGCATCAACTGAGTTTGGTTATTAACTTTGGAAAGAGGCAAAATCCTTTATATGACAATCTCTAAGGAAAAAAGGCCCTGGAATTACCCCATCATTTCACAATCAATAAGGCAAAAGTGGAGTGTGCAAAGAATTACGATTCCATGCCTCTGTTATAACACTGCACCTGTAACTTGGGAATAGGGCAGTTCTCAGTGTCCAGGGTTTCACAGCAGCCACAAACCAAGTTTAAAAGGCCCAACAGAATTTTTATTTCTGTTTCTATTGAATATAAACTTATGGATGAGATATTGCCAGCTACAATTTTAAGAAAACCAAGCAAACAAAAACCTGAAGAAGAATATTCTCCTTCTGTGCTCTACTATAAAGTTTGTGCTGGCTTGTGACCCAGGACAAATCAGCACAGATGCATCAAAGGCTGAGCTATCACAATTGGCAGCTGTTCAGAATCCAGCCCAGAATGCACCAATTTCTGATTATTGTGGCAAAATATCCCAACTTGGCTGAATTCCTTAGTTCAGAACCAAATATAAGAACTGGACATGGAGCTACCTTTATACAAAAGACTTGGTCAGAATATGGACTTGTCTCTCCTTGCAGTATAAAGGAATTGGATTTCAAAGATTGTAGATCATTTTACAACAGCAGTGACTCCTGTTTAAGCACAAGAAATATCCTTGGTTATAACTGAAAGATTATTTCTGCTACTTTTTAATGCAAACACATTTTTCCATCTCTCCTGTTCTAAGGACCAAACACAACTTCTCTGGTGGATGAATTCATGGCTTTCAGAACCCTTCTCCTAAAGAGGCTCAGTGGATGTCAAGAGGCAGGAATTGTACCAGAATGATGCAAGGCAACCAGGGAGAAGTTGCTGAACCAAATAGAAAACATTTATTCCCCATCCCACAGCTGCTGAATTCCCCCTGGAATATTTTTCTTTATGTTGTTAAAGGAAGCTCGATCATGTCATCGTATTTTTTTTGCTATAATAATTAGAGCATCAGTACTTCAGACTATTACGAGAAGAAGTATTTTAGCCCAGAGATAGGCAATAAAAAGGAAAGTGAACAAATAATGAGTAAGAGTGCAAGAAGGCAGGCTACGTTCTTCATTTAAATCAAAGTTGTTCCAGAAAAGCTGGGAAAGAGAGGTGGCTATTTCCAACTGAGAGTCAACTGAAAGTTAATGGGGACATCACTAAAGATCACAGACAAATGGGCACTGTACTTTTAATGAATATTTTATTCATGTCACCTTTAAATTAGTTAAATTTGATAGGATGATAATGTAATGCAAAATGGCTTCCTCCCCAGACCATTTTAGGTGGAGGGTAGATCAGAATTTAATTTTAGGCTAATGCCAGGTCAAAATTAAATTTAAAAAAAATTATGGTTGGAAAGTAATAAATCCAAAGTGACCAATGGAAAAAATATTAAGTTAATGAGATGTGCAAGCCATTTAGAAAAGCACAGATATTTTATATGACATATATTTTTCTTAGCTGGAAACAAGCCATTTTAATACCTGGTGATATGGATGAAAATTGGGAAAGGAGAAGGGGGCACTCTTGAAGTTATTGCTATCAGGTCTTGAAAAAATTAGGAAGATAAATGCAAAAAGCTCATGGTGGGGGTATTCATTTCATCAGCAAGTTTGGTAACAACTTAAAAACCCTAAATTCCCCTTTAGGTATTTAATATACCCTTTAGGTATTTAAATGTGTGTTCTGCTGCTCAGGGTGTTGTCACTCACATATGCCAAGGAAAAGGTTTCCAAAGTGGGTTCAGCAGCTGCCCTGAGGTTGGGATCAGGCAGCCTCATCCCTCTCCTTCCTCTGCTCCATCCTGAGCTGGCACACACAAACACCCAGGACATGCAGGGGGTCTCAGCATTTCCATCTGCTCTTACACAGCCTCACCAGTCACATGGACACTGTGCTTCCCCTCCTTCCTCAAAAAGGAATTTAAAAGGACACCCAGAGACCATGTCAAAAAAGAGTTATCACAGCAGGTATTTCCTGAGTTCAGCTATGAGAAAGTTCATCATCATTTGTAGAATGCAACAAGTAGCAAATGTCGAATCATGTAAAGCCAGAGCAGAAGCTGGGAGTGGGGAACTCAGGAAGAGGAATGTGCTCCTCTGAAATGAGGTCTGAGTGAACAGGAGTGTGGAAAGGAGCTCCTGGGACAGGAGCAAACTCATTTCATGCAAAGACGTTAAACTGCATCATGATGTGAAGCCACAGAGCAGAATGGTTCCCTTGCAGTAAAGCTTCGGGTTTGTGACTATTGTCACAAACAAGAGATACACCCAGGGAGTTTCACAAATTGAGGAAATCACCTGATTCCAAGTTATTTCTGGATATTCTGCTGGCAGCACTGCAGCTGACTAATCCAACCATGTCTTCTACTTCTCAATGTGAATCTCCTGCATTAGCCATGCCACCAGAGCTGTGACACTGGGCTAATGGACTGGAGCCTCCCTGGAGCCCCCCTCCAGATCATTTGCAAACTGAAGCCATAGAAAAGGGTGTCTTCCCACCCATCAAACAGCACATGATGTTATTGCTATACTTCAGCAGCCATTATGGCAAATTTTGGGTGGAATTTCAGGTGTGGGTGTTCTTTGATAAAACCTAAAATGAAAATGGGCACATGGATGGACATGGCTTTCCCATCTCCACAGAGCAATGAGAGGAGGTGTCAGAGCCCAGCAGGAGCCAAGGCATTATTGCAGTTTGCTCTCCTCACTGATAAGCTGCAATGGTCATCAAGACTATTGATTTACTTTTTGAAGGGGAGTGTGTGAATGCTGGCTTTAAGCAATCTCTTCTCAAGGCTCAGTTTGATAATCCTTTTCAAGCTTTTATTTAAACTCTCTAAGAGAAAAAAAGCATGGATGAATTAGAAACTGGAAGAACACAAAGAAGCTTGAAAGAGAAGATCAATAACTCCCATGCAGAGCAATAAACAAACTGGAACAATTACAGTTAGAGATGGTTATTGATCAATATCAGGAGCAGCTCATATAGCAGTACCTCTGTTTATACCAGACCTCAATTATATTCTTACTTGCTCATAATAATATAACTGCATTCTACAACTTTTATCACCAGGGAAATTTTAATTCCCTTTTATTAGTGAATAATAGCTGTATGTTTCCAGGCACTGGTGGCTCTCAGCACATTTCCATATCAGCCAGTCCCCACTGTCCCTGTGGAGCTGGAACCTCTCCCACAGCCTGGAAAGCTGAGCTGCAGAAAGGTGAACTGACCCCCCGAGGCCAAGGGCAGGGGCAGAACAGGGGAGATCTGAGCTCTGGGGACTTGGTTTCCTGGCAATAATAGTCCCAGGGGACCTGCATAACAAGAGGAGACTTTTTGAACCCAGAGCAAAAACCATCACCTGTAAGTCAAGAGAATGAAACACCAAGTAAACATCAGCTCAGCACAAGTGTCCCCCAAACTGACCTTGGGACAGAAAGAGATTCCAGCCCCTCCTGGCAGTGCCAGCACTGCCTGTGCAAAGAGCTGAGGTGTGTAATTCTCACTGAGCCAGGACATTCACTCCACTCCCCTCACATGCTCTTGCCTGGTCTGTAAAAACTCTCACGCGCTCAGATTTTGTTCAATTACACAAGTCAGAGTAAAATTTAACTTTCTGCTGGTTGGAACTTCGTGGTTTGGACTTAATGAGATGTATCAGCACCAACACAGCTTTCCCTTTCTTGGGAAATGCCTCCCTCAGAGATGTCCGAAGTAAGTGGGTTTTAATTCAAGGTATCCGTGTCAATCCTCCAGCCTGTCTCCGTAAAATCTGACATATAAGACAACTTGCTAAAGAATAATGAGCTGAAGTCTGTCCTCTTCAAAAGTTTCTTTACTCAAATAAGCTCACCTTTAAAATATAATCAAAAATCCCAGAATCCTATCCACAGATCATATTGAAAATTGAAAGGGTGAAGAATTAGGTCTGGCTGAAATAAATTTGAAAACCAATGTTGACAAGAAGTAAAATAATTAATGATAAACTAACTTTTTTCCCCCAGAGTTTGAATGATATCATTTTAGTAAAAAACTGTCTGTTTAATAAACTTCTCCATAAATATTGGTGAAAATATCTATAGCCAAGAGATTTTCCATAAAGCTTCAATCTGAAAAATTTGTAGATTTTCATTTTACAGTTAACAATTTCAACAGGAGAAATTTCCTGGAGCATCCTGAGAAAAGCCCTGAAGTTGCTTCCATGTCCTGTTTCTGTTGGGTTGTATCACAAGCTTTACCTTTTCTTTATTTTAAGCATCCACTGTGCCTTTCCCCTTTAGTTTTTACTCTGCTCCAGCTCTCTGCTGTCTTGACATTCAGGTGTTCTTCAAAGACCTGTCCCTGATTTCCTTGGAATCCTTACACAAAATGGACAATATGCAAAGGAAAAGCGCCTTGCAAAGTTGCCAAAAGAGCAATTCCAATCTAATTAGGAGTTCGTAGTGCTTCAGTGAAAGCAGCACAAACACTGTTAATATTCACTGCAGCTGCTTTGTCAATAACTCCCAGTGAATCCTCCAATTTATAAGAAAAATCAGGAAACTATTGGATTCTATGACACTGATAGATCTATCAGTATTCATTGCCCCCATCCTCTGTAACACGAGGCACAAATGCCAATAACTCTAACAGTCCCTTAAATGCTGAAGGATCATTATTAAAGTGTGCTTGGCATCCCTGGTCATTAATTATAATCTTGTGCACATATGCAGTGTGATTGCAGGAAATAATCAGCTTTGTCTGCCAAATTGGCAACATTTAGAAACTAATTTGTTATGACATACCATCAAAGATATTTAAACAACAAACCCAAAGCTCTGCTGCACTGCGCACACTGTTAAAATATCAGATCACATCATTAAAAAATAGTTAACATATCCGAGGGGAGGTAATATTTATCCTTGAACCCTGGTTCAAGTGGAATTTCCAGAAAGAGCAGTTCTATCCTTTCTCCCTCGCAGTTCACAGGAGAGGGAACTCTCTCCAGAGTGCCGGGGGGAGGGATGCCTGGGATTAGAGCGCAGCCCCGCTGTCAGTCAGGAGCTATTAAACAGCCATTGAATAAATGTTTGCCAAGAGCAACGCTTGCCCGGGATCACCACGCTATCCGGGATGCCTGCAGATTCCTTTAGAGCCTTCAAACTCATATTTCTCTGTCTCGTTTCTCTCACAGCCCCTGCTGGCACTCTCAGCCCCCTGCTTTGCCAGCAGAAGGGTGTGAGCCCCTCCAGCCCTGCAGCCGGGGCTGAGCTAAAGGAATTTATTCCTTGGGTTCCTCATAACGCTCCGGACAACGCCAGTCCCTGCAAACCCCCTGAGGGAACAGAGGGACTCCCATAAAAGCCCTTCGTGCTGCTGTGTCACAGATCCTGCTCATGCAGGATGCAAATCCCACAGTTTGCACTTTTCCCTGTGGTCCTCTGAGGAGAAGCAGAGAGCTACACTGCACATTTCCTGCTACAACAGAGCCCAAGCTTTGGAATTTTAGACTGGGATGAAATCAACACGGATGCTGCAGGATTTAGTCTGGTCCTGGGAAAGAGTTAAGCCTGAAAAAGGACTGATCCTGGAAAAGGGTTAAGCCTGGAAAAGGCTGATCCTGGGATACGGTTAAGCCTGGAAAAAGGCTAAACCTGGGATAGGTTTAAGCCTGGAAAAGGGCTGATCCTGGAAAAGGGCTGATCCTGGAAAAGGGTTAAGCCTGGAAAAGGGCTAAGCCTGGGATAGATTTAAGCCCGGGAAGGGGCTGATCCTGGAAAAGGGCTAAGCCTGGGATAGGTTTAAGCCTGGAAAAGGGCTGATCCTGGAAAAGGGCTAAGCCTGGGATAGATTTAAGCCTGGGAAGGGGCTGATCCTGGAAAAGGGCTAAGCCTGGGATAGGTTTAAGCCTGGGAAGGGGCTGATCCTGGAAAAGGGCTAAGCCTGGGGTAGGTTTAAGCCTGGGAAGGGGCTAGGCTGTGCCACAGGTTTGCATCAGGGAGGTGACAGACCCCAGGCACCTTCATGTCTGTCAGGGCTGAGCTCTGAATCTGTGCCTTGAAACTTCCAAGGCTCTGGATCAGGAGCTTGCAGTGGAATGTAGGAGACCATGGAATATTCAAGGGCTTTGCCAGGCTCACATGGATATCAGAGGGTGCACAAGGCTTATTGTATTATGTGCATTCATAATGGGATTTCTTTTCTCAGATCTATGGTCACAGTATTAAAATATGCATCAAAATAAAACTAGAAATTAAATATTGAGCTATGCTTTCATCCAGGAAACAAAACTCCCCCTCTTTTTCTTCTTCTACATAAATGAGCAGAATGATTTTAAAATGGCAAATCGCTTGTGTAACATATTTGAAAGGAAAATAATTGTCTCTAAATTGACATATGGCTCTAGTTTTTATTAAGAGAGCCAAATATGATGCTTTTCTCTAGAGTAAGAAGTGAACTTGCAATTTTTTTTGCAGTCTTTTTTGACACTTTTTCCTCTACATTCTGCATCCTTCAGTGGATTTTTTTTTTTTATTGTTTACGTCCCCTCCTGTAGCAGGAGTTCATCAGCCCAGTTAAAGCTGAGGATGGGGAATCCAAGGAGAAGAGACAAGTGAAAACACTTAACCATGGGATTGCTGCTCCATTCTTACAGTAATGACTGTTTACTCTGGCAGACAGGACTTCAACACAATATTTTGTTTAGTTTTTGTAATAATTTCTTATTATTTTCCCATGTTTTCTCAGAATCCAGCATTCCATATTATTGGAACAGCAGTTAAGAAATCACAGTTTTGTGCAAATCCATTTCCTCAGATTCTCAATTGCTGTCATCAGCCACTGAACCAACAATAATATATTTTCTTTCTCGGGTATTATGCAGCTTGTAACTTATTTAATAAAAAAGTCCTTTAAAATGCTTGAAAAGAACCAATATCTTGTTCATAACATAATTAATGTTACATTTCTTTACACACAGTTTTGAAATTCACGGGTTCCAAGGATACTTTTGGAAATAGGAGGTAATAAAATGACCTCAAATCCATTGTCATGGAAAGATAAACTGTATCAAAAAGTACTTCAGACTATTAATAACTTATATTAATACTCTTGAAATGTTTCCGTGTTTTCAAAGAGAAATAATAGATACAAACCTCTAATTTGCACCTGAAAAACAAAGTAAATATTTTCTACATAACTGTAGAGATTTCACAGCATTATTAGCCTTTAACCTTTCAAATGAGTAATTTTTATAGCCTCAAGTTCATTAAACCTTTTCAACAGGACACATTGCACCTTGAAAAGTTCTATTACAATGTGCTCTGCTAAGGCCAACAGTTACATTACACATAGCAACACAGATATAATTATTTCCTTCTTTTTTCTAATTTGGATAAAAGTTATTCAGCAGTTACATAAAGGGCTGATACACTGGCCTTGGAAAAGGAAACCTTTTGAAAAGAAGTGTCCAATAAACAACATCTTCTCACTGGGAACCAAACCAAATAAATACAAGTCCAACACACCTCAGCCAGGCTGAGGTGCTGCCCCTGTGCCCCAGAGTGTCAGGACAGGAGTTTTGGACCTATTTCAGTGGAGGCAACTCCCAAAATGAACTGCCTGGGGAGAAAATACAGGAGTGATTCAATCCCCATTAACTCCAGCCCTACTGGGCTCATTTTACACTTCCTCAAGAGAGGAGCTGCAAAGGCAGGGATGGCTCTGACCCTCAGAGCACAGCAACAGGAAGAGCTCCCCCTCTCAGTGCCAAGTCCTTGGAACAGCTCGTGCAATTCCAGTGCCAGGATGAGAAGAAGGGGCTCTGAGGAGCTGGGATCTGTAGGTACAAGGACAAGCTCCTCGAGTGCCTGTCTCTCTCCTTGCCATCCCCATCTCTCTCCTTTGCAGTGCTTTAATCACTCTTGTCATTATTCTCTCAACACTCTCCAGTTGTCATTATCCTCTTGAATTATGGAGAGGAGAGCTGCACGCAGGGAGTTTGCCAGCAGCAGTCACACAAGCACCAAAACCAAGTAAAAGAACCTCTCTTGTTCTTTTGAAATTTTCTTTTACATTCATTCAAGAATTTCATTAGCCCTTTTGGCCGTGGTGGCTTCTCAGAGCTCACATCTGCCTGATCATCCACAACAAACAAAGGGATACACATTATATCCTGCCATTCCCCACCAAGAAATTCCTGATTAATATTCTCCTGAATTATGGCTGGAATGGGAAGTATTTCATTACTATTCTTGATCTGACCACATGCTCATTCTCCTGCCTAAACACAGAACAAAAATACTTACTGGCAATGGCAGCATCTTTATTCTACACTTGGATGATTATACCTAAATATTCCCTTTTTTCAATAGTCTCATCCCTGCCTGTTCCAAGCTGAGAGGTCTTTAGTTCAGCTCTTCAATGTACAACAGTTCTTCCAAGGAACACTTTTCCTTTACTACAGGCACACGATCCCTGCATGCTCCTGAATATTCCCTAATGGTAAGGTACAGCACCACTCCTGATTTAACATTTCCTGATAATTTGAATTAGGGGCAAGCAGGATGTAGTTGGCACATCAGGTGTCATTTGGCACAATAAACTTCTTGGAGTGACATTATGAACGGTTACCACATACACATCCCAACTTGCCCAGCTTAAATAAGGAAGAAAATTAGAACTCAGCATCTCGTTCTTTTAATACTGATAATACTTATCTAGAAAGTTCCTAAGGCTGTTGGGAGGATTATTAACTTGCTGTGCCAAAGTTAATTCTCTGGAGTGCTGCATAATGGATTGGTAATGTTCTCCTCATTGTCATCACCATGGAAAACACTTCATTCGTTTGCAGTAGAAGATAAACTTGTTGAACACATAAGATGGGCATTATTTACAACTTTCCAAATTCAGAAAAAGAAGTCATTCTTCTTCACAAGCAAACTATTTTGCCAAAGAGACACATAAAATGGAAATATGTTTGTTTCTCCCAAATGCTGAAGGCTTGTCTGCAGATAAAAATACAGCACACTCTGCCTATAACTACAGCTACTTCTGTACAGGCTCCAATAACCAGCTACAGTCACACAAAATTAGCTGCTCCATTGCAGTAACATATAGAAAATGCTTGTATATTAAAATCTAGAATTTTAAAAGTCTTTGTCTTGCTCCAGGAATCCTAATGCCTATTTCTTAGATCCTTGGGGAAATTAGGAAGCTACTAGACAAGTTAATGCTTTGAAGCTGTAATTTAAAAGGTTTTTTTAAAAGAAATTCTTTCTTTTAATTTTTTCTTCCCAAAGAACTTGGCATATTTTAAACAGTAAATTATAATAATAATTATGGATATATTGACCTCTTTGTACTCTCAGGCTGGCCACTCAAGTGAAGTAGATTTAACCAGCTCCCTGTAGGTTTCTGTCAGCTCACCACATTCCTGTGCTGTGGCACTTCTTGCATTCATCCTGCAAGCTGCCTAACCCACCTTAAGATTTGAATCTCGAAGGAAACACTTTCCCAGGCCATTTTGTCACATGCTGTGACAAACTGAACAGGAAAAAAGCACCCAGGCAGCCCCAGCCTGGCTGTGAACACACTGCACTCCCCTTTGGGGCTATCAGAGCCCAGCCTCCAACTGCAGCTTTCTGTGGAGATGATGCAAGGGAGGTTTAAGATTTTTAATTTTGCACTCAATAAAAACGGACAGGCCCCACCTGCAATATAATTTGCACTCCAGGTCTCACTGAGTAGCTCTGTGATGCTGCTGAGGCTTTGAATGAGCCATAGGTGGTGATCCAAAGCCCTTTGATATTGGGGAAGAGCTTGAAATCACCTGTCAGGCTTTGGATCAGGCCCCAGAGCTGTGATTTTGGGAAAGCTGAAGGACCACAGAGATACCTGAGTGCCACATAACACAGTGTAATACTGATCTACACTAAATTTAGGCTTGTAATGTAAACAAATAAAATAAAAGGAAACATCCTCTCTGCAAACTAAAAAAAACCTAAACTCAACTATACCTGAGACACAGTTGAGCTGTACTCAGTGTAACTTCAGAGATCAGGAAAATATCTGAGGCCTTGGCAGTATTACAATAATAATCAGAGGAAGTTCCGGGGAAATACCTTAACTTTAAATTTCTTATGCAACTTTTCTTTCTTTTCCTTTCAGCCAGGAAATGTTATGTCTCAGCCTATAGCTGGAAATACAGACAATGAGTGGACATAAAAAATAAGAACCAGTTCCTGTACTCCGGAGTTAAGACCATCTGCTGCAGCTTATACCTCATCTCTAAAGATCTGGTACATTTTTCCTGGATAAACCAAAGCAAAAAGGAAAGAGGTGTGTGAGTGTGAGAATAGATCATGGATTTGGCACCTGTGTCAATCTAAGTGATGCAATTGAGATGTTCCTCCACTGAAATCCTACACTACGACTGTCAATGGCAGATAAAGAGCTCACATTACTTTCAAGAATAAGAACATGATTCACAATAAAATACACTTTGGATTGAAAAACTGCATTTATGTCCAGGCTTAAGCACAGAGAAATCAGTTTCTCAACACTCTATCTCTGATCTGAATGTCCGTTCTTCACGCACGTTGTGCCCATTTAAGTCAGGATTTACCACAATGAAAGAGAAGTGTCACCCCAGAGGCTTCGCTGTGTTTATGTGCTTAAAGACAGAAGAGAGAGAAAAAATGAAAGAATGTCCTTTCCTTATACCTTTCTATCCTCCCACTAACATGCAGAGGTCTATAATATCCACTAAGTTCATTTCTCAGTCTTGGCAAATGAGGCCTTTACCTTGATGAGCAGAGATAAATAAGAAGTTTTAATCATTATTATCATTAAATAATGAAATGTCCCACTAATTCAACACTGAAGTGGTGAAAGGAAGTTTTAAAATGGGATTTCCTGTGGTATCTCTCACTAACTGTTTTCAACCCTTCCTGCACACTCATTTATATACATCTCTATGTAACCAGTCACACAGGGTAGTAACAACTCTATAGGGTCTCAGCCCCCAGTCAAAAAGTCTGCTTGGAAGAGTCTTGAGATACTGACACAAAGATGGCACAGGAAAACATCCCTCTTCCCTTCCTGGGAACAGGACGTTCCTCTGGGGGAGGATTTAGAAAGCAACAGTGAGAGGACTTTGTGAAGCAACTTCATGGGACAGTGTTTGTTCAGAAAGAAAAGCTAAAAAGAAAAAGGAGATGCTGAGTCTCTTGGTCCAGCTCGTGCTGGGCAAAAGGAAGTGCTCCCAGTAGAATCCAAATACACCTGTTAGGAAGGCAGAGAAAGCCCAGGAAAAGCTTTTACAGCTGATGGGATCAGGGAAGGAGGGAGATGTCAGCCACATTTGGTATTAAACACAACCACTGGGCAAACCACAACCAAAAGCAGATTCATTTCTGAGTGCCAGAGGGGGAGCAGCAGAGCTGGGAAGCATCGAGCCGTGAGTGAGCAAACTGCAGGACACAAATTCAGCTCATGTGCTGCTGTGCCACCCTCCCCTATGCCCAGTAACCAAGACAGTCCTCAAAAACACTTTTAACTTCACCTGCTCTTGACTCACACCAAGCTTGAAGGATTTCCTTTAGCCAGGACTGGTTCCCAAGGCAGACAAGTCTAGAACTCCATGGCAGCATCCCCAATGCACAAACTACCTCTGCACCACTCCATTCCTGAGGTATCCAAGAGTTTACCCTGCCTTTCTTCCTAACCACATCTTCAGAATCAGCTGGATCACTCCTGCCAAAGCTTTCTCTCAGGAGCCTCAGGAGCCAGCTGGAGCACACAGCTTGTGCTCAGGCAGGTTTGTAAAGCTGAGTGACTGAGGATGGGTCAGTGCCACCCTCGCTGCCCTGGCACTGTTGCTGTCCCCAGCCCCTGCAGGTGCCACCCACACGTGCCTGGGGCTCACTCATCCTTCCCTCCTCACTAAAACTAGGAGCAATGAATGACCTCCAAAGCAGTGGGTAGATGTGAACAGCAGTTAAAAGTGTGTAAGAAATGAAAACATTTTTAATGACTCAAATACCTGAAATGGAAGCACGAAATCTTTTGTCTTCTGTTTAAATACTGGGAGATTTAGCTGCAGTGACCAGCTAACCTGTGCCTGGACTTCTGGATCTTAAATCTTCAGTCTAATCCCATTCATTCCTATTTGTTCCTTTTGCTAATATTGGCCTTTTTAATCTCCCTTCATTTGGAAGCACCAGCCCTCCCAATACCTTTAACCACCCTCATTGCACTTTCATTGAAATCAATGGGGCTTTGCAAATTACCATTGTAGAGCCGAATCCATTATGCCCATTACAGAATTAAAAACATGATGACAAGAAGCTCATCTGCACACACAACTCCCTCTCTTCTGCTGTAAATAACTCAGCCAGATCATTTTTTAAATCCTGAAGTGCCTAAATTATAGACTAACAATATGCAAAATTTCATCTTCAAATAAGTCTCTGGCCTTTTTTTTTTTTTTGTAGCTCAGATAACACAGCATTTTTCACAGACTCAGCTAAACTGTGATAGCTTTTGTTTGTTTTGTCTTGTTTCTTGTGTAAAAATGGATAAAGGCATGTCAGGCCAATTTAATTTAAATGGGATGTTCGGCGACTGAGAAGCAAAGTGGCAGAATTTCGGTTCTACATGATATTAATAAGGAGAATTAAGAATCCAGCATCACTGCAAGGCCTTCCAAACAGGCTCTGACAAACTCCTAATCCCATTAAAAACCCCACTTCCCCTGATTAGTGCCAGGCCTGCACCAGCAGGGAGGGAATCAGCAGAGTGGGCTCCTTGGATGTCACCATGGGACACCTCTGAGGTTCCAGACTCATCTCTGGAACTTTCTCCAGGGCTTTTCTTGACCATGAGGCTTCCTGAGCCCATCTCAGGAGCTGTGGGTACCCTGAGCTGGTGATTTTCTTCCACCTGTACCTTCCAAGGCCCTCAGTGCTGTGCCAGCACAAGAGGGTGAATGAAAGCCCCCAGCTGCAATGCCCTGTGCCAGGGATTTGGGGACATTCTGCTGCCAAGCCTTTGGCAGATTTTCATTTGTGCAAGGAAGGGAAGAGGAGGATAAAATGCAAGTGAAACATGGGGACAGGGAAAGTGTAGGAGCACAGATGCTGCTCCCTTTTCTGTGGTGGCTCCTCCTCCCAGGGTCTGTGACACCAAGGACACATCCCAGAGGTTCCTTGTGACATGTCCTGTGAGGCCACTGTCACCTGGCCAGCAGAGCCCTCCCGTGAGCAGCAAGACAAGACACTGTAGAAGGAATAAAGTGGTTTCCTCCAAGGAGCTTTCCTCCTCCTGTGGGTGGGAATGATTTAGCCCATTGTGCAGTCTCCACCACTGTGTAATTTATATTCACTGGGGTGCCAGAACTGCACAGTCTCCTCTAAATATAAGCAATTAACTCCCATTAGCATTAGTGGGAATCACTCAGGAGACTATCCACCATTATTGATTATCTCATTTTTTGTACCAACTCAAAAAAATGTACAAAGAGAAGAAAATCACATAGTTAGTGGCTTTGGCTAAGTTAAGGCAGACAAATAAGATTCATTACCATTCTTCAGCTAAACAGTGGGGCTTATTAGAATGTAGTTCATTTACATACTTTGATCTGATGGGTGTAGATACCTAATTATACAGCAGCCAGCAACTTATTTTTGATGTTTTTTATTAATTAATATTCAGCATTATAATTAAATGCTCAGGCTGCTCTTCTGCAATTTCTTTTTTTCTTGTTGTAGTTATTTCTAACACAAAAAAAACTTTAAAAATGAATCTGTGAAGTCCATGACCAGCAATACCATGCAATGAAATTTACTCCATCACTTGTAAAAAATGTGGCTGTGAGGGCAAAAATCTGTGTGGACATACCCAGGTTTTGATCTCTCCCCCACTGGGATGGAGTAGAGGCTACAGAAGCTAGGAGATATTCAAGGTAAGCACTGATCTGCCTCTGCCAGAGGTCTCTGGTTCTGAACAGCTCAGAAGTCTCCTCTGCAAAGCAGGAATCTCTGCAGGAAAAGGGATATCCATCCTTCTAAAACTCCAGCAGTTGCCTGATGATTAGGTCATTAAATAAACCAGCCATGAGAGCTGAATTATGTACAGATCACTATAAAAGAAATAATGGAATAAATAGCAAGTGAAGCTCACTAAGCCTTGGAATACAAAGAACTTTTCTCCTGAGCAGACAGTGCCAAGCAAGCTGAAAAATTAATTTACTATTTGTTCCCAGTTTTGTTAACGATTGGTATCTTCACAAGTCTGAGCCATTAGCATGCAAGTTTACAATTATCCTCTGAGCCTAGTAATGTCCTGTCATTCACCTCCAGGGATTTATGTCAGGATCCAGCTTGGTTCCTAAGTGATCTTCCAGCAGGACAGAATGACAGCACCATTATAGCTCCCTCCAGCAGATCATGGTAATGATATTATTATTCCCCTGATCAGCTTGGTGATGATTGTTTGAACTTTATCAGTATTAATAGAGAAAATAATAAAGGCAAGCTCTCTGTATTGTGTTTAGTATCATATTATTGCTACATTTTATGGCAAGTACTTTGACATTTCAGTGAATTTCCATTTACAGTATTACCACTATAATCTACTCATTTTATAATTGCTTCTGGATACTTGTAAGGTTTAATTTCTGATATTTCCTCTCAATAAAGAGACCTGCATATGAAATTAATACACAGTTATCCTCACAAATTTATACTGTTAGCCTAGAACTGGGGGGGCTTAAAACAGCCAAAAATATTCTGTGTGACTACTGGAGCAAATAAACCTTATTGACTTATGGGTTTCCACAGTGGCCAAGATTGCTTCTAATTCTGCAGAAGTATCCTCTCCATCAGAGCTATTAAAAATATCCACAGCAAAGGGCAAGAGCTGCTGAGCAACCCAGGCTGAGATTTTCAGAAGGAATCTCCAGATGGAGGAAACCACCTCAAACAATCTCCCTGTGCTGGAAAAGAGTAAAAAAAAAAAAAAAAAGAATATTCTACTCTATTCCATCCAGGGAAAGGTAGCAGGTATAATGACTGGATTGGGATGGGGCCAACCCACTTGGATATAACCTGGAAATATTTGATGGAGGGAAAAGCTGCTAAGATCCAGAAATGAATTTTCTGGATTTGCCCTTTGCCAGAGGCTGGGCCAGGAAGAAATGCAGAGAGGAGCAATGTAGATGGACTTACTGAAGCTACAGCTTGTGCAGAAGACAGAAAAGATACAGAGCACATGAACCAGAATTTGTACCTCATTTCTGTCTTGATGTTACTTTTTGAAAGCATTCTAGCAAACACTTGCCCTGTGCCACATGAACTTCTTCAGAGCAGAGTAGCTACTCCTGCAGAACTACAGATTTCATTCCAGTATCTGCACAGAATACTGAGTTACCCCAATTCTTCTTGTGACAACTTGCACAAAGTTAATAAAGCTACAATTTTGCAGAGTTACAGGATCATATATTCTGACTGCTCAAACCCCGTTTTTCTGAAGGGAAATAAACAAAGAACTCTGGCTTTAAGGAAAACACCAGGAGTAGTCTGCCACCTCCTTAGTTTTATGAGTGAGGCATCAAAAAAGCAACAA
The DNA here is from genome assembly GCA_013400855.1 of Buphagus erythrorhynchus. Classification (NCBI taxonomy): domain Eukaryota; kingdom Metazoa; phylum Chordata; class Aves; order Passeriformes; family Sturnidae; genus Buphagus; species Buphagus erythrorhynchus. The sequence goes on along the minus strand of VZTT01038873.1, from coordinate 194,679 downwards.
AGTTGGTAACTTTTTTCTCATTTTGAGGCTCAGCTTAAGCTGCTTCTTTTGCTTTACTCTCTCAGTTGCAGAACAGCTTGTAAATCAATGTCAGACACATCATGTGAGAGATCCTCCACTAAATGTTTAGAGAACTGTGTGATACTCACTGAGATGCACTGTTAGAAAATACCTCTGGTCTTTGATATTGCCAGGAGCTCTCCTGAGAGCCACTCCCCAGCCTTCCCAGCCAAAAAGGAGGTGTGAGGAGGCATGGCAGATGTGCAGAGGACAGGGTTTAACCAACAGCCAGGTCACTCTGTGACTCATGGCACAGGATAGTGGTGGCTCTTGGGAGCCCTGATCATCCATGACCACCTGTAGAGATGCTTTTAAACAGAAGAGACAAACTGTTTATACGAAGGCCAGGGTTATTAAATAGAGCCTGGATCCAGACTTCTATTTCAGACAAAGGGCCAAACCCCAACACTCAAGAAACTCTTTTGGTTTTAAGTTTTGCTCTTAAAATTCAAGAGATTAAGAGGTCTGTTCTAAGGATCTGCTATCCAAACACAGGATTCACTTGCATTATGAAATCACCAGGGATGGAATTGAAAGTCAAAACCTCCTCTGCCATGCCTTTGTTACCCACCAGCTCATGGAAATTCCAACACCCAAGATCCCAGCATTTCCTGTTTTCAGCCAGGTCTCAGCACACACCTGGACTGAACATCATTCATTCAAGTTTGCTCCCAGCCTTCAGCTTGGCCACAGATTGGCAGCTTGGCTTGCAGGCTCTGAGGGCAGGAATTGCTGACATTCCCCAGGGAGTCAGCAAACAGTGCTAGGAGAGTCTCATCAGCCCAGCATCTCCTGTGGCTCTCGAGCTCCTGTACCAGGGCTGAATTTGTGCCAAAGCCAGACTGCAGCAGCAGGAACATTACAGGAAAGCCCGGGGCTAGTGGCTGCCTCACAATTGTATTTACAATAGCCTCACTGCCTTTGTCAGCCTTGTTCTCCATGGAATTGCATACCCACTTAAGGTTATGAATTTGATTTATCTGCAAGATTTGAGGTGAGTTTCAATCCTTGTGGAAGCACTAGAACAATGGCACGGAGCAGGAGAAGATCCAGGGAAGATATATCTGTGTGGGAATTTCCCACCCACGGCTTTGTCAAGGCCCTGCAGTGCTGATTTGCAGAGCTTTGCAATCCACATTTCTTGTGTGGCCACTCCTAAATTAGTTCAGATTTACATCACTGTGGTCTGAGCCAGCACAACAAACACGTGTTTGGACTGAGGTGTCAGGAGGCACAGATGGATTGTGCCACCTGCACTACTCATTCTCCAGCACGTTCAAGCTAACTTCTGTGGGGTTACATTACAATTAAATTGATTTCCCACAGCATTAATTTAATAGTGATGTTTCAAATTGCTTAAGGCTCTGTCCAGAATAATGCTGAACTTGGGGCAATAAAAAAGTAGAGGCATTTTGAATGACTCAAAAGATGTGACCATGAGGAACACATGCTGCACTTTTCCATGGATCCACAGGAGCAGCAGCCCCAGAGGTGAAGAACTGTCCTTTACTCCAAAATGCTGTTTATTGTAAAGCTGGAATGCACTTCAAAGCTGTTCCCAGCTGATATTCCAAGTGTAGCTGAAGGCACTTTACATCTATTGATGCCCTTGGAGCACTTGGCAAAGTCTCCCAGTTGCAGGCTCCCAAAACACAATCTGCACCCAATTTTTGGATAATACTGAAATACCATCCCCAGCTTCATCTTAGGGATGTTCCACTTTTCTGCCATAGACCTAAGTCTTGCATTTTTCAAATCAGTTGGAGGTTTGCTTGAGGAAAAAATAAAAGATTAGAGCTGCAGAAAACACAAAGTCAGTAATTTGGCAGCCTGATTTTATAATAATCTTTGTCTAATGATTATTTAATATTGTACTAGGCTATTTAAAAGAATATTCTACAAAGTATTGGAGCTTCCTTTTCAAAGCCTGTATAAAATGTGATTTGTAATTAGTAGCTTTAGATATGCAATGTGTGTGAGAGAATATTAGTATTCCGTAAAAGCTGCTGTCAGTATAAGTTATATGGAGAAGCACAAAATAATATGAATACTTAATAGCTAAAATACTTTATTTAAAATTGATTTGCTAGATTTTATAGAAGCTCCACCTGAAGAACTTAGATTTTTTTTTCTTTAAATTCTGTTCTGAATAAATGAGTTAGGAACTATGACCACAAATGACCTGAGCACTAAGGGAATATATTAAAATTTACTTTTAAGTACTTCAAAGCATTTCACTTTATTCACATATAGATTGTGGATTTATACACCCAGCTTGTTACAACAGCTCTGGAAATTACTGATTAAATATTCTGCTATTTACAGTTGATGCAGTAAATCCCACTGACTGATGGCACCACTGGCTCTGAGTTTGGAGAGTGGTTCTCTACAAAGTTCTGGTGCATCCATCACTGCATGAGGAGGCCAGCAGCATTTTTTTGCAGCTGCACCTTTGTGCAGAGGCACAGCCCAGGAGCTCTCCGGGCTGTGCAGCAGAGGGCACTCACACTCTATGGAACAGCACCGCTGGCCAGCCCCGAGCACGCACAGCTCTCCCCTCTCCTCACCACAATTCCACACACATTTTATTCCAATTCCCTTGGAATTATTGGAAGAAAGCTGAGGGGGAGAAAAGAAAACAAACCAACCCACGATTTTTTTGCTCAGACCTGTGAAACCTCCTCACACACATCCTAAGGGTCTCAGGGACAAAAGGTACCAGTCCTTGAAAAGCTTCCCAAAAGGCAGAGGGAGCAGGATTTGACCATCAGAGAAGCAAAGAACCAAAAATGTTTCTTAAACTGCCTGGACTTGAGGCAAGAATTTTTTAAAGGCAGTAATAACATCAGCTCTGGTTGCTCTGTGATCCTGACATGCTGCTACTAAACCATGAATATTAAAAGAATATCTAAATTAATGAGTGTTCCCTAATGTTGTGCCATGGCTTGATTTCTCCCTTCACAAAGGAGTTTTGTCAGCATATTCCCTTTCTGGCCTAGATAAAATAATCCCTGATTTTTCATCTACTTCTGGAAGGTAATGGCATGGTGAGGAGTGTGATGTATGAGCTACAGATGGCACTGAAAGAATCCAAGAAATCTAAAAATACAGTAAGTTTTACAGGAGAGGTTTTGTAAGGTGGCTGTCTCCTCCTTGACATCACTATTCAACTGGCTATTGGAATGGGACTAATTTAATTAAGAGAACAGCTCAGATAAAACATTTTTGTCAGATTCCCCAAGTCCTATTCAGCTTGCTTGAGAACTCAAGCAAGTCTCCTCTGAAGCAGTCCAGTAGCAGAGCTCCTGTCATGCCAGCTTAGCTGAGCACAGCCACAATAGGAGCAATTGGCACAAAGGAAACTGCTGAAGTTAATGTAAAGATTATAATATTATTTTTCCAATGCTGACCCAACGGTCAAGGCAATTGCTGGCAAGAAATTGTTCGCTGCAGTCTTGATCCTTCACTCCTCAAAAGCTCCAGGTGAGTTTTGTTTGCAGTGTTTGGTCCTGAAACCCTCACAGCTTGCCACGAGCTGATTTCATTCCTCTGCTTTCTCAAGTATCTGAAGCAAAAGCAGCTATTTCTAAGCAATAAACAGCAATTGTGGGTTTGGGCTTTTTTTTTTAGGGTTCTTTTTTGTATGAAACATAAGCAGAATGGTGAGACCATAACATAGTTAAAATACAAACTAGGTTGTTAATTTGCCTGTGCTCCAGTCTCTCCTAGCATGAAACTTGATTTCTTAATAATAAATCTCTGATCTGCTTTCAGTAGGTAATCAAATACCACAAATCCACTTTGCATTTTAAAAAGAATGATGTATTTTATAGGAAAGAGAGAAAGCTAGAGAAGATGGGTTTATGGCTAAACAATAGAGTTCCTTAGATCTCAAACAGAACTGCTGTATTCCATAAGTGCTGGGCAGTGGGTGGTGGGGAAAGGTGAGGAAAAAAAGGGAGCCAAGGAGAAAAGGGTTAATAGAAGTTTTCCAATCTATCATTCTCAAAGTAAACACATAAACAACGAAAAAAAGCCTCTATGTGACCAAGGGAGAAGAGTGTTAGAAGGATGTAATGGAATCCCTGCAGCATTTCAAACTCTACTTCAAATCTAGGTCTCTTTCCACATCCCATGTTCATTGCTTGCAGCAAAACTGGGTTCCTTTAAAGAGCATGTCCCTTTATCATCATAGAACCAGCAGTTTCAGATTTCATACTTGTGATCTCAATAGCTGACGGGAATTTATATTCAGAACACAACTTTGGAGTATAAAACTGGGGGGGAACCTCACACAATGTATTTGTGTATCACCCAGCAATCTGAGGGGGGACTGGGATATTTTAGCTGTCCCAACATTGTTTTTCAGATGTTAGGAATAAAAGAGGAATACTAAACAAACAAGCAAAAATTGCTTTGTTTGAGAAACAGTAAGGATGGGTCACCATTAACTGTTTAGTGCTTTTTTGCTGAGGGATTGTTTCCTAAGGAAATGTGCTGGCTGCAGCCTTTCAGCCTCACCTGGTAATGCCTTTTGTGAAGAAATCCCTGGCTTCTAAGTGTGTGTGTATGCACATACAAACACTTGCACTGCTCATTTACCCTAATTAGCACTCCTAACTGCAATTTCACCTGCTTTGATAACTTGTGAAGGAGCCTGCTCAAACGTCCCTCTTCCTTGGGCAGCAGTTTCTGTGCAGTTGTGTGCAGAGGATTAGTGACACACTCAGGTGCACACAGTGTTCTTGGGACTTGGCAGGATTAAGCCCAGAATGTTTTTCTCCTTCAAAACTCTTTAAAAGTCTCGATGGCACCTTTTGCCCTCTTTTCTCTATAACCTATTTCCAAGAGAGACACATGACACAGTGTTCAAGCCTTAATGTTTCTTTTTTAGTGGTTCAGCTTAAAACAAATCATCTTTGCATCGCCCTAAACAGATTAAAAAATTCCTCTAGCACCCTGAGAAATGAATATTAAGAAAAACAAATATGAACCCACTTTTCCATTCTTTTTATTTTTTTCCCTAGTGGGGCCTGTAGTCAATCTTGTATAAAAATCTTTGGGGGAAAAGGGAAAAGTGTGAGCAAAGGCAGATGTTGCTGTACCCCTGACCCCACAATGTAATCCCAAAGAGGAGCCCTGAGCTGGCATTCCTGATGCCAGAAGAGACACTTTGAATCATGGAAAACTTTAGGAAAGCACTAAGATCTCCTTCAACAAAAATAGCTGTACCTACATGAATCCCACTCCTGGTATTTTGCACTAGTGCATTGATTTTATCAAGATGCTACAGGAGGTAACTCAAGTTGAATGTCCTGGCTTTGGAGAGATTATTGGAATTATTTACCTTCTTTTTTTACCTAACAGATTTTTAATTAAATTAAATTCCCCATGCCTGGTTAGCTATAAAGTGCATATTACTTACCTGCATCTTCAGATCTTTTACAGTCCCGTGGGTAAATCCATAATTAGTTGGTTTTGTAAAATGCATATTATTTACTTGACAGGCCAGAGTGGCTCTAGAGGAACTGTCCTCATGTCTTGGTTAAGTGCATAATTAGGCAGGTTTTTTAAACCTATGTTATGTTCCCCACATTGAAGCCATTGCACTCCATTTGTTAAATATTCTTTTTTTTTTTTAATGTATTATCTACTCAATTGGTCAAGACAGCATGTAATTATATATTTAGAACATGTGCAATGCATAATCAAAAATACTCATGAAAATGTATGGAAAAAATCACTTTGCTCTATTAGGGCATTTTTAGGCCACTGTGTCCTCCCCATTGTCTCTCAAAATACCAAATATGTTCAGAACAACTATTTAATGAAAGAAGTGTTAAACCAAGCTCTACTTAACAGGATACTTGCATATTGACCTAAGCTTTTAGACTAATTTCATAAATAAAGAGAGCATTTGTGCTATTTAGAAGCTGGATAAAACTTGATTTTACAGTCCTACCTCCTCAGTCCTTTGGGACAGATTCTCCCCAGGATAAAGAAGTGTTGTTCCACTGAAGAAGGCACTGGCATGTTAACAGCAAAGCAGAGAAGGTCCTAAAAACCAGGAACTATGATCTTCAGGGGCTATTTCTGACAAGTACCCATGAGGATGCTCCTGTCAATGCAATGGAGACCTTTGAGGGTGACCATTCCCCATGGAAAAAGCCTTGCAGGAAACCAGTATTTCCACGTGACTCTGAGATCTTATGGGGGACACTGGTTGTGCACAGGCTTTGAGGATTTCATGAAGCTAAAGTTAATGGACATGAGGTTGTGAACAGCATGATAAAATCTGGAGGTTTGAAACTACCACCAAGGGTTTAAGTTAAATAATCAGAGAGGAGTGGGACCTCCCTGATCTTGTACCACCCTTAGTGCTGCTAAACTGAGAATGATGTGATATTTAATAATTTGTAGGGTCACAGCTGTTCACAAAGGATGACACATCAGCTTCTTGATGGAAAGGGCATCTTCCTAAGCACCTGCTGTTCACCTACTGGGGGCAGCTAAATAAGAATTCATCCCCCTCTCCTCCCATCTGTCCCTCCATTTCAGACAACCCCTGTAACTCCCCAGCCCCTGGCCAGGTGTGGAGTCAGCCAGAAGCTCCAATGCATTGGGGATGGGCACCTCCTCCAAATTACAGCTCAACACCAACAGCAACCAAAGAATAGAATGTCCTGTCCTGTCCCACAGCCCAGGGAAGTGCCAGCTCCCCTTAAAACCTCCTTCACACTCCCTGGAGTTCTCTCGTTGCCCCGAGTGCTGCAGCGAGGCCAAGCTCCACCCCAAACCCCTGATGTAGCACACGAGGAACTTGCCATGAGCAGAACGTGCCTCCTTCCTGGAATCTGCTCTGGTGATGGGCACAAAATCAAATGCAATCAAGGCACAGCAGCTAAACAAGTCAGCACCTGTCAGCTGGGCCTCTAAACCTACCTCTGCAAGTGCCTTTATTCTCCTCCCAGAAGCCTATTATGGGAAGGGCTGTGCAGGGAAAGATGCTGCCTTCACCCCTGGTTTGTTGGGCTGTTCATCACCCCTCTGCTCCATGTCACCTTCACATTTCAGCTGGCAAATCCAAAGCTGGGAGTGCTCTTATCTGCTTAGCTGGAAAAAAAAAAAAAGGAGAGGAGAAAATATCAGATGGTTTAGTTAAAAGATATATCAAAACTGAGTGGCTGAATGAGCAATGAATTGCAGAAGGACTGATGGAATGTTCTTTTTCTCCTTGGACAGCTGTTTAAGCTGGTTAGGGTGATAACCTCTAGGACATCAGCTGGGAGGAAATTAAACCACTCTTGCACAGCTCTGGAACAGCTCCAGTCCACCCTGGCTGCACAGGAAAGCCTTAAATCCCAGAGGAAAGGGTCTCAATTTCAGCTGGTATTCTCAATAAATATGAAAAAGAACATGCAAGGCAAAACCAGACAGGTTCCTTAAACAAAGACTGTGATTAATTTTCAACTATGTTGTCCAATCATATTGATCATTATGGCCACTTACATTTACTATAACTACTGGAGTTTTCCTGTTTTGTTTCTTTACTTCAACACAAAAACAAGGCCTGTCTCCCACAGCTGGCTAGATATTTCCTGAAATAACACATGAGTGGTGGCTATTTTACCCAGCAGGTTCCTTTATCACCACAGAGCAGGAAAGTTGACAGGCTTTGTGTCTGAAATGTAATTAGCTCGCGGGAGTACAGTCATAATGAAAGCAAAATTTACGTTATTGCAGACATGATTGTTTGCTCTTTCAAAAAGGAGCAAAAAGTGAATTCCAAGGCTTGTGTTTGGGGGGCTTGTTCAGTCAATATCCTCAGATATACCTCTGCCAAGGGGATGGGAACATGGAGTTTTAGGCTAGGTTTCTTTTAAGCTTTTAAGACCTCAAAAAATAAATTAATGATAAAAAATGAGCAAAAATCTCTTCTCTAAATGCTTTTGAACCTGTTGGCCCCCACAAAAATTTCAGAAAGAAAACAGCCTTTACTCAAACCAATTCTGTTGTGAGGTTTTCTACCTATGGATAGCATCTTTCCAGGAAAAGGAAGTAGGAAATTCTTCATTTATATGATCTCCTAGCAGGAATGCTATAATATTCTGTAACAACTGCAGTTTCAGGACCTGCATGGAGAAATCCAGAATCACACTGTAGGGAAAGACCCTGAGATTTAAAGGTCATTTTTCCTTTGAAAGCAAATTACATTCTTTGTACCAGATGTTCCTCTACCTGCTTCCAGGCAGGACTCCAGCCACCTCCTCCAGTGCTGCTATAACCTCCCTGACCAGGAAGGATTTTTTAAAATCCAGCCTGGCTCTTACTACTTTCAGTCCATTGCTTTGTCCAGCAGAGACAGGGAAATTTATCTATCTGAAAAGAACAGTCTTGCTCCCAGACATCAGTGCCTTAGGCTCAGTAACCCATTTCCTTTAATCTTTGTGGGCCACATTTTCTGGGCTTCTGATTTATCCTCCCTGTTCTCCTCTAAACTGTGTCCTACTGATTCAAATCTTTCCCAAATTGCTGGATGGAATGAAAGGATGGAAGGCTCCAGGTGGGGCCTTCTGAGAAATGGGAAATCAATGCAGCTCCTCACAGATGTTCCCCAAGAGCTGCTATCCAGGCACTAAAACTGAAGAGAGACATAAAGAAGCTTCTCTCTACAAAATATTCAGTTAAACAAGTTACTGTGTTGTCTCAGAAAACAACAGTGGACTGAAGAGGGTCCTTACTGGAGTGACACAACCAGCATTAACATGAATCTTACTATGTTCTCATATTTCCCTTTTTCCTACCACAGACAGGAATATCACCACAAAGGGAAGAGGAATGTGCCTTTAAATTTTTCTGTATGCAGCCCTCCTGACCTTGTCCAGGAAAAAAATGTGTCAAACATTAAATTCTATTTTGATGCAAGAGGCCTTTCAGTTAAGCAGAAGCAAATCTGTTTTAAGAGTGCTGGGGTGTAGCAAACAAACTACCCAAAAAACTTGCTACAGAAAAATCAGCAACAAGTTTAGGAAAAGTTATAAACTACAATTTAGCCAAGAAGACACAAATACTGTATCTGTCCCCACGTTCTCAGCATTGATTTTATTTTAATGTCATACTGTTCACGGGGAATGGTGTTATCATTGGGCAAGTTGGTTGTAAATAGAAATAGCCATCAAGAAGATGAAGAGAAAATAGATTTTCTTTCCATCTCCCATTGCAGAAAAGATTAGGAATTGTAGAATTTGGAGGTATTTTGCTTTAGAGCAGGGAAATCCATGCATGGATGAGAAGTGCAGTAGGTTTGCATCGTGCTGTGATCTAATGTAGCAAACTGTGATCCCCCAGAGCTGATGCCACAGGACCTTCCCTGATTTCTGTTTTGCAGATGAAATGTTCCTCTCCTGATCCACCAGCATTGCTTAATGCCCTGGATACAGCTTGGGTTGAATGAACTGCCAACAATTACAGGTAACTGGTGACCAACAGATACCATGGTAAGGACAAAATCAAATGCAGTGGTCAACACACTGAGGTTTGAGATTTTTTTATTGCCACTTGATCCAATTAATCAGGAACTATTTCTTAATGAGTGGACTGACAAACTGGTGTGATTATATCCTTTGAAGTAAAAGTAGGTCTCAATCTGCCTATTTTATTTTTATTTTTGCCTTTTCCTTAAATCAGCAAATCCTCTACATAGCCTCTTGCTGATTTTAAGAGGCATATGGTTCTTAATCCAGCGGTGTATGAATTATGGCAGTAAATGGCTTTGAAAGTGCCTCGAAAGCAAAAATATGGAAATTCCCCCCCCAAGAGACCAGGATGAGCAGTCATTATTTTTGCTATTGCAGAGAACACTGCCCAAGTGTTCCAAGACTCTGTGTGTGTAATTGTTTGTCTCTTTCTCGCTTTGAAATATTTTTTTTTGTAACAGCAAAACCTCAGACATACTCAAGGACAGCTTCTACAGCTTGGTCAAGAACACCAAGGTATCTACATATTCACTAAGTCATAAATCTTCTATACTTTGGCTATGCATATATGACACATGACCCTTATTTCTCCCTTGTGGTCACAGTCTGGGAGACAATAGTGGTCCACTAAAGCACACAGCTTCCCTCCCAGGTAATATTTCATATGTATCTCTTTACAGCCACCAGCACATCAAGGTAACTGAGCTGCAGTCAGGGAGGGGAGTTTAACCATAATTGTCTTAAATTGTCTAATTTGGATAAAATGAGCAAGAAAATTCCCTCAGCTATTTGTTAGTATAATAATGTCATCTATATGTTTCTTGCCTCGTGGTATTCTGCTTTGTAAAGGGGAATGAACTGTAGTCTGAATCCTTTGGATATTTGGTTCGATCTGTCTGTCAGACATTAATTAGTTTCATAGCAATCTCTCACTGCTGTCTTGTGGAAAGACAGCAAGACTGAAAAATAAGCCAGGATGACAAAGGGAAAGCTTGACTTGCTTCTGACCAAAGAAATCTGTCATTAAGAAAAGGTTCAGAACTCAGATCTGAGGCTCCTTTGCCTGCCTTGTGGAAGTACAGATGACTGGATTAAAACATTAATGTGTTATTATACACCAAATTGTCTCCTCAAAGAATGGTCTATTTGCTCATTTATTTCTATGTACATAAACAACTGGAGAGAGGGAGATTTCCAGGGCAGGAACTCAGCCATGCGACTCTCACTAATGACAGTGGCTGTTAGGCAGCCAAAACCTCGAATGAGGCTTCCAAATTAACCTTAAAATAACATTACTGAGGCCTCAGTAGCAGCTCTGCAGTTAAATCCATATTAAAATTTGCACTTGGAGCATCACTAATGTCCCAGGATTTCCTACTCAAATTGCTTTGCATCATCTCCCTATTTTACATGCCGAGGTCTAATTCTCTGCTTTGGAGCAGCATCCTTTAACATGGGTACAAAGCACATTTGCAGCACCAGCAGAAAAGTGCTGCTACAGAGCACAGAGTCATGTCCTAACTCTCCAGGAGACAAGGGAATTTGCCCACGTGTATTTAAATATATTAACTTTCACTCCAAGAGAAATTTAACCTGTTCCATTAAAAAATCTGGAGCCGTTATGCTGTTTCTTCACACATTGGTGATTCCTTCCTTCTGTACCTTACCTCTCATAGCTCCTAAGCCTCTGTAAATAAAGCAGCTTTCTTTACATTGCTAAGTAGAGACACTGGAGTTTTTAAAATGTGGATTGACAGGTTGAGTTTTTACATGGAAAAATGTGTATCAGGAGTACAGCACTACAATACTACTTTGCAGAAGTAGGCATGATGATAAATTTCTGGTTTATTTGAAATTAAAAAAAAAAGGGGGGGGTGGGAAGAAGAGAGACTAAAAACAATCAAGGCTTCATTGAAACATTTCATCCCCAGAGTATTTTAAAGAACAAGTAGCAAGACCAGGGCTTTCTCAAAAAGATCATAAATATCTACAGGAGTTTTGAAATGCTTCTTAAACGACATCCTAAAATTCCTGTGCAAGTATCCCTCATTCTCTGACATAATCCTGCAATGCATCCCACAGGACTCTGTGCTTAACCTCAACTACAAAACGATGGTGAGATCATTAAAAGTGAGGTTTCACTCAAGTATGAAGAACACACCAGATTCCTTACTCAGGTTTTACAGGATCTTATTTTGGCTCCAACAATTTCAACAGTAGTTCCTCAGAGCCCTGGTAGATCCTAAAGAGACTTTTGAAGGCAGCTTGTAGTAATACAGCCACACCAACAACTCTGAGTGCTATTTACTGACAGATTTAGCTCACCACAAAACTGAGACCAAACTACAGGGGAAGAGCTTCCCTGCTGGGAGAAGGAAGTAGCCTTTCCCTCAAAATATTCCAGATGCTCTCTCACTCTGAGCCCTAAATCAGGTTGGGGTGGCAGAGGCATTGGGTGTTTCTTGAGATGGTTTTTTGAATTATGTTATGGGAAAAAAATCCCTTCACTTGATTTATTTACAGTGTCTCTTCCTCGAAGGAAATTCAAATATCATGCAATAGGAAAAAAATCCCAGGCAACTGCAGCACAGTTAGAATTTTAAAGGCTATGTTAAAGAGAGGCTCCTAAATCCATGCACTTCTGAACTCAGTGCTCACACCACAGTATCCCCTGGGCCAAAACACATTTCATAGAGTCACCTTCTGTTATTACAACCCCATGAGGTACTGAAGGAAAACCAGGACTGCAGCAAAGGCCAGCTCCAGCTCTTTCCAAATCTCTAGCAGATTGTTTCCTGGTCTGGGTAAAGACACTTTTGATTCCATCCAAACTGGTTCACACATTTTCTTAATAAGAACTTGTGTCAAAACGCTTCAGTTGTCAGAATATTCACCTCTGAGCCTGAGCTTGTAAGTACAAGTCCACACATTAGTTTACCCATCAATATCCTGTCTGTATTTTTGTCTGTGCATTCCTAAAGTGCCCATCACCCTGATGCAGAGGTGCCAGTGCAAATTCTCACCCCGTGTTAGTTTGACAGCGCTGTCATCAGAGCTGGCTGTGCTTCAACTAAAATACAAACCCATGGCTACTCCTGTCCAGCTCTGGGAGCTACTCTGGAACTTGGTAGCTCCATAACAAGAGAAGTAGCAGGTCTAGTCCCCTGCTCAGGTCACTTTTCCCTTTTCAAATAAAACAGGTTGTAAATCCCAAAGCTGAACAAAATCTTCATCGCTGGGGAGATGGTTCATGTGAAAAACTCACTATCAAGGTCTCAGGAAGACTTAGGTATGAGGAAAACAACCTATATAAACAAAATCTACTATTCTGTTCTTTATCCTACACAAACTCTAGGCAAGGAGCACACCATCTTCCCAGAAAAACCCATCCTTGTGTTCAGACAGCAACTAGAAGAGATATAAAAGAGCAGCTCCTACAGCACCAGCACCACTTGAATGGCTGAATGCAGAATTAAAAACAGGCTTCGCTTCCAGGTGCAGACAGATGTCTGATGTGAAGATATTGGCTGTCTCTCACCAAAAATGACAGGCATTTTGGTAAGGCTTTTCTTAACAGATGGCAAAACTTGGGTCGTACCGATTGCTGCAGGATCTGGAGGCACTCAGCTCACAGCAGGATCAGGCCCAAACATGGGGCTGAACACCAGGTTTCATCCACATTGTTAAGAAAAGTTATTGGTGTGAAAAGGGTGTTCAGGCACTAAGCATCAGATTCAGGGGGAAAAAAAAAGACCAACAAACCTTTGCAGCGTATTGTGATGTTTTCTTTTGTATACCGTATCAATGACTGTGTGGTGTGCTCCCTGAAAATCCAGCCCTTGGTAATTGTCAGGGAACTTCATTCTGAGTGCAGGCTCTACTGGAAATTAATTGCTTCAGTGCAATCTGAACCACATCATAAATGTCATGTAGAAGTTGCAGGGAGTGAGGAGGCAATGACAGCTCTATCCGCACTGTTTCATTTAAAGGTGGGTAAAACACACTGCGACAGAAGTGCTCTTCATCAATAATTTAGTCCGCAGTGTAAAGCCAAGCCTTGCCAAAGATGCCAGGGGAGCAGCTACCTCCCTGGTTTTAATGACACCAGCAGGGAGGGGTTGAGGGGCCAGCTCAAATCAACATTCATTGCACATCTGGGCATGTCGGCAGATGAAGATATCTAGGACTGAGCTGACAGGACAAAGGGTTGAAAAAAGAAGTGTAACCTAGAAAACCTTTACTTTGAATTCTTTGTATAAATTCAAGGGGGATGACAGTTCCTAAGGTCATCTTACATAATAAAACTACAGTGATCTACATAGAGAATTTTAACTCTTTCCAACACACAATCAAAGCAACCGCAAGTTAAGTTTATATTATTCACTTTATGAATGTAAAATGCAGAATCCTTAATTCTCTGAAAGGAACTGTTTTAATGAGCAGAATGTTAACATTTATATGCCTGACTTCATTGCAATAACCCTAATTACAGTAGCAAGGAAGCCCCACTGTACTGGAGGGTCACTGAAGTTCCTATTAGAACCCTTATCTTAGGGGAGTTTAATGTCTTTGCCATTTCCCAGTGCATCGGCTGAAACTTGCCATGCAGGTTAGTGCTGGTTTACTCCTTCAAATTATTGTTTTACAGCAGTTTCCTTTGGTTCTTAAACAGCTTCTGCTTGCCAAAAACCCGAGTTTTTACTGCTTTTATGACAGTCTCCACACAAAAGCCAATCCATTTGCTCTGAGGAGAATATGACATTCAGGTGCAAGGAGAGGGATCCATCTCCATCCCACACTCTGGATCCTCACCCCGGGAGGTTGCAAAGCCATGTAGTTACAACATGGTTGAAGCTATCCTGACTTGTGGGGTTCTGGCAGAGCTTTCAGGCACTGATCTGACATTCCAGGCTATACATTGGATGCCTGTGATTTGGCTGAGGGGTGAGGACTTGTGTCATCCAAGTGAGAAGCTGCCACCTCGATCCTAAGAGCAAATTCCTTTTGTCTGGGCAAGAGCAACTAGGAAAAAACCCACCTCCAATGTTGTCCATCAAATGTTGCCTCTGCAATAGTAATAATCCCCATGCTGGCAAGTTCTGACTAAATTATTTAACATCACAGTACCTGGAGCTATAGCTGAAGGCTATCGAAAACATAGAATTGTTTTTTCCTTATCCAATAAAACTATGGAGTTAATTCTTTGCTGCTCACATTTTGGATGAAATATTAGGTGCTTTCCATGATCTTTAAAGTCATCTAGACCACACCAGAGCTGTGCTTACAGCATAAGCTTCATGCATGACAACTTCATTGAGGACTACTGCAGGTTTTACTCCCAGTGGGGGTCATATGGGAAGGTGACAAACAAAGGAATCAGGGGAATACAGGAGGTGGCATCTCTCCTAATTGCATCTGACATTTCACTTTCATTTTCCCAGTCATCCAGAGGTACAGAGTGAGTAATCCAGTTGTTAATAATAATGTTAAAATGCTAATGGCACCAGGAAAGCCCTCTGAAAGTACTGCAGAAGAGGTATAACATTTACATTCTGGAGAATTTAAACACTACATAGAGACAGATCATCACTGGCACAGGTGATGATTTCCAAGAGGAAACTTGAACAAGAGGAGGTCATAATAATTATATTTCGTCTGTGAGTAGAAAAAACCCTCCTATGTCCATCCTGAGAAAGGAAGACACTTGTGCTTGTTGTGCCCTGCTGTGTCTTCCCTGGAGGCCTGGCTTTTCCTTAGGGAAGGTGCAGTGATGCTGGATGCACTCAGAATAGTATCACAAGATGAAAGGTTCAGAGATGACAGTGATATTTTCCTCTCCACACAGCATCAGCGCCTCTGGCCACTGCAAGCTGCCAAACCAAGTCCCTTTCTGTTACAGTGTCACCAAGGAAAACCCATCCTTCCACACTCTGTTACAGGAGAGCACATGGATGATGTTACATGCTCAGTGGTTCTCACTATCACTGTTTATGCTGGTGGATTAAAAGGAAAGGTGACCATTATCTGAATATGGTGAGCTCTCTAAAAGCTTCCAAATTACGTTGTTCACTCTAAATGTGAGATTTACCAGAAAGGTCATTTGAAAGCCTGTTCCAGTGCTGTTTCTTTGCTTGGTGCCTCACTTTTGGGAAGAAGCCTGAATTTTAAAACTAAAATTTAAGCTGTGCTTCTTTCTCTGCTGAATTGCAGAAAACTAGGAGCCCTAATTATAATAAACTCTTATAATAATAGAATCCCACATTACTAATGTGCACTCAGAGAGATTCAAATGAGGGTGTGCATGTGCACTGGGAAAGGATAAGCATAAAGCCATAAGTGGCAGACTTTTCTTTCCAAGTGCCAGGCTAAGCAGAGCCATTTAACAAACACAGGAACAAAAAGAATGGAATTTCAAAGAGTGATCCTCACCCAGAAACACGGCTCTGAGGTGTGTACTTAAGGACAGGCTCTGTCCCACCGTGCCCCCCCCTCCCCCCCCATTTATACCCCATGTGAGTGGGGTGTGAGGGCAGGGAGGTGTCTGAGCAGCTCCTCAAGAGGCAAAGCAGCAGAGGTTCAGGACCCCTTAACTGCAGCAGTCAAGTGCATTAACTTGTTTAATTTTACCCAGCAATTGCCAGACTCCCAGCTGGTGCAGCCTGGCACAGCTCCATGGATTTCAGCAGAGCTACTACAACTGACATGAGCTGGGGATCTGGCCCAGTTTCTCAATTTGTCAGAGCTGGCCATTCTTAGGGCACTCTGCTGTCCTGTGCAAATTGTCAGCATGGGCTTCACAAGCTGCAGAGTTGTGACAATCCACACCAGCCACCCTTCTGCATCTTCACTCTCTTTCTTATGTCCACTGCAGGATTCCTCCAGGATCAACATCCCAGTAGTGAGAGCTGATCCCCACAATGAGACAATGAACAAAACAATTTGGTTATACCAGGATTTCTAACTTTGGAAAGGAGTTTGAAAAATTCCAGCTTTAGAAAAGGAAAGGGTTTGTCTGGGATAGTTAATTTTCATCCCAGTAGCTGGTGCAGTGCTGTGGTTTGGATTTAGGATGAGAATGACACTGATAGCACAGGGATGTTTTAGTTGTTGCTGAGCTCACCCTAAATCAAGGACTGCTGAGTTCCCCGTGCTCTGGCAGTGGGGAGCTGCACAAGGAGCTGGGAGGGAGCGTGGCCAGGACAGCTGAGCTGGCCAGAGGGATATTCCATACCCTGGGATAACAGGGACAATGGATAAACTGGGGGAAAACTGGAGGGAGAGCTGGTCAGGGGCCCTTGCTCCAAAACACCCTTGGCATCACTTGCTTTGTATATTTTCCCCCTTCCTTTTCTGTCCTGTTAAACCATCTTTATCTCAACCTGCAAATTTTACTCTTTTTTTTTTTTTTCTGATTTTCTCCCCCATCCCATTGAAAGGAGGGAGTGAGGGAGTGGCTGTGAGGTTTTGCTGCCTGCAGGGTTAAACCACAACAAAGGGTTGCAGAACAGTAAATATCTAACAAAAGAACCTATTCCAGCAAAAGTGACACTGCAAACAGCTAAATCGCTGAAAACAGTTATTTTATACAGCATGATTATCAGCAATTTTACAAGTGACTGTGAAATACATAATAGTGCTACTTCTTAAAAAAAAAAAAAAAAAAAAAAAGAGAGAGAGAGAAAACTATATAAAAGTGTGCCTCCTCCCCCACAGGCACATGCCCATCATGCAGG